>MU183376.1:0-83690 GCA_016904865.1 Pissodes strobi | reverse complement strand
GAATGCCGTAATTCCTGTTTTTGAACAAAAAAATAGGTATGTTCACTAGCTGCAAGTGCAATTGCAGACAGTGGAGGGTACGATCGATTGTATCTGCTAATACAACGAACTATTCACCTTTTATTGACTGGTAGCACCCTTTTTCCTTTTGTGCGTTCTATGTAAGTCTCTAAGAGTGTGGCTATACATAGTTCAGGTCAGGTTGATTAATAAAATAAGGTAATATCAAACTAGGTTGAAGCCTGTTTAAGCCACTTGCTGTTATTTTATCCGGGAATCTGATTTCAATTATGTATTTATATTTAAAGATATTGTCTATTTTTACTTCCGGGTTGTCCGTGATTTGTGTGCCGTTATTAGTATTAAGAGTGTCACTAGCTTTAAAGTTAGATTTGTAGATTTAAGAATTCATGAGGGTACATGCTCTTAAGGGCTGTAGAACTGGGTAGGAATCCCAAGTAATTGAGTATTTTGATTTTGTGGGTCTTATGTTAAATGTTCCATTGAGAAACCGTTTTATAACCGCTTCGTCTTTTGTTTGAGTAGGATGACTCCGAAGACAATTGAATGTTTAGGAGCTCAAGAATAAGTTTACGGTTTTATTATATATTTGTTGGCGCTTAGAAAAACAGAAATTCCCCTATATTGTAAGTATTTCCGTATTGTTTGAGGGCGCTATATTTCAATGAAGAAATAATCACTTTTATCGCTTCATTAGGTACGCTTTGTTATAGAAAAGCTCTCCTTACAATGAGGAAGTTTCATCAATTTTTTTTTTTATATTTTTTTATTTTTTTAATTTTATTTTATTATTGCTGATTTCGATAGCCCATGAAAAATAAGTGAACACATGTTTTTTCTTTTTTCCCTAAGCCGAAAAATGAGGCAGATACAACGCCTTGAGATGTGCTTATGACGTCATAATACACATGAATTGTTACGTCACACCATGCATAGTATATCTATATATACAAAACTAAAAACTGGTATAGCTCTTGTAATATTCATCTTTAGTGGAAATAAAAAAATACGTATCGATTTTTTTTTTTTTTTAGTTTGCAATAAAAAATAATTAGTTTAATTTCTCAGGAACTTCCTAATTTCCCTACAGCCAGAGAAATTTTCTTCCACAATGGTTGTTTCTCTCCGCAAGGAGATGTGAGTTAGTATTTTTCAGGGTAAAGATAATAGACCGTTCTGCCAGTAGCTCCCTTTTCTCTTGTATAAACCCCAAAAGTGAGCATGGTTGCGGGGGAATAACTACGCTTTTTCCGGAATTTATATAAAATCTAAATCTTGTAATATTTTGTAATTTTATTTATACTTTTAAGCAATTCTCTTTTGAATTACCAATAACTAGCCAATTGTCTAAGTAGAGTACAGTTTTTATACCCTTTAATTTTACATATCTTACAACTGGTTTCAATTTTGTGAAAAGATATGGAGCTGTACATAAACCAAATGAAACACAATTAAATTGGTATAGTACGTTGCAAAAAACGAATCTTAACAACTTTTTTGACTACTGTGCATAGGGATAAGGAAATATGCATCTTTAAGAGATAAGTTTTCCCCAAGAATGCGTATTTTGAAATTAAAATTTTTGCCGTCCTATGTAGTCTTCTACTTTGCTAACCGGAGTGGTGTCCTATTGAAAGGGATTTTATAATCCTGTACCCACTCTATTATTGAATTGTTTACCTTTAATTTCTGCTAATTTGGAACGTATTCTAGTTCAGACGGTTGGCTAATTAAATTATTGAAAGGGAGGCTAAGGCACTAATCCCACGGACTATAGTTGTTTCTGTAATTGATACAGTAGTTGTCTTGGCAGGATTTAGTACTCTCTTCGAGATTTAATTTTGATGGTCTGAGGACATTGCAGTTGGCAGCTGGTGGATACTTCTCTATCATACTGTTTTTTTTTCTTTTAGTCTAAACTATCTGAGTATGTAGTTCTGGCCTCGCAGGTGTGATTTTTTTTTCTACACCTACGCAGCTAGGTGGTCGTTACTTTGTTCAGGACCATCTGGTGCTTCTGATGTTGGTAAGTCCTGATTCGGATAAGTTATTTCCTCAGCTAGCGTGAGAGGATCTTCTAATGCATTTGCAAATGCAAAAGAGTTTCCTTTTGTTTCTATTTTTTATATTCCTTTATATGGTATAAACGTTTTATTCTATATAAAACATTAATAAATGTGCAGGCCGACCGGTATATATTTCCACCTTTTGATTGTGTTATGCAAACACTTTTTGTGATTGAATAGTAATTCTTTGGTAGGATGTACGATTAGACGAGATTACTAGAGAACGGTTCGAATAACTCGTATCGTTAACTGTTGCTTATTACTTATTCATTTCGATATAATATATTTCAATTCCGAATATATTGTTTGATTATTGTGCACAGACGACAAATAAATGTAACAATGTTTTGTCATGCCCTCGTATATAAATAACAGTTTGTTAGTATAATTCAAATCGCAGTGAGCACATTTAATTTTTGTTTACTGCTTCATTCGCATTTTTGACTGTAACCCGTTCGCACTCTATTTTATTCTAATAAGTATAGTTAGTTTTAGAAGTTTGAGAGTATTTTCCATTTCAATTTTATTAAGTAAAAAAATAAGGGTTACAAGTGTCATATTTATTCATAATACTCAGTTTAGTATTATACACATTTAGTTTGCTTTTATACGAGAGATTCTGTTTTTATATATTTAAAATAACCAGGTATTTATGTATATTTGAAATTTCGGCATATAATCTTATATGGACTCACCCCCTGATTCGCTTCTTCCGATGAATATTGCCCCCTTTTTCGCCTCCTTTGCGAGCAAGACGCATCACTAACACTTCACTATACTAGAAATAGGATTTCTAGGCATTTTTCTTTTTAAAACCAAAAGAAAGAACCGATTTACGGATTCTTGCTTGTCACCGACCGGTACAAAATTGTAATGACGCATCAGCTCGAGCGGCTAGCCAGGGTCGGCTGAATCACCATGTTTTTAGATAACTTCTTTAAAAATTGTACCAATTGGGAAAAAGTTGTATACTACAAAGTGTAATGAGGGATGGCGGAGATGCGAAGGATAATAGATTATATTGAAGTTTCCCGAAGGCTAAGTCAAATAAGATGGAGTTATTTTCATGGATCAATCGACGAAAAATATCACTATCTATTTTCAACCATTGCTAATATATTAAATGAGGTTGCACCGAAAAAAGAATTGAAAAACAAAGCTTACTATAAGGAATGGTGGAACGATAAGATTCAACAAGCCATCAGACAGAGAGACACGATAGTTATAAAGCATACCAACGTAATAAATTAAATGAAAGTAAGATAGTTTACAAACAAAAAAGAAACCAGGCAGTTAACATAATACGCCAAGAAAAAAAGAACTACTACGCCAACAAAATAGATAGGTGTAAGAATAATCCAAAAAAAAAATGTGGGCTACTTTAAAACCGCTAATTTCGGATAAGAAAGCATTTAAACTAAACGAACTTGAAATAGATAATGAAATGGTAACAGAACCAAATCTGATTTGTAATAAACTAAGTGAATTGATAGTATTAATCAAATAATATCGGAAATAGACGTAAATAACACTGACTGTCCAGATTTGGTTGCAACACCCGGGACATCATTGTCTCATTTTAATTTAATATCGTCAGAAGATCTTAAAAATACTGTTTTTGACCTGCCAAACAAGGGTAGTCCGGATGAGTTTCCTGCGGAGTTTTTAGTGGGAACAGATGTCCTGGAAGTGAGTTCCACAGTGATGCAGTGCGCCAGACAAAGGAGTTCTGGTTAAGCGATATTCTAGGTGTTTCTAGTTGTACGACGAACTGGTGCGCTCCTGCCGTCTGTCGGGACTGTCTGACAGGTGTTGCCAGGGGCGAGATTTTACGGGCCAAATCCTGGGAACATCTGCCGTGAAAGTATCTGCAAAACAGAGACATCTCGGCCACATATCTGCGATGTTCCAGACTATCCAGATTCCGGGTCAACTCCGGATCGCCGACGAGACGCACAGTCCTCTTCTGAATGGAATCCTGCAGCTTTAGGGTATGCTTTGGTGCGGCACCCCAGATATGTGAGCAATATTCTAAGCACGGTCTTATTTGCGATTTGTACAGCAAGAGCAACTGCTGCGGTGTATAGAGTTTTTTGTTGCGAAATAGCGCAGCAAGCTTCTGGGAGGCTGATTTTGCGATGTTAGCAACATGGTCATGCCATGACATATTGCTGTTGACCGAGACACCCAGCAGCCCAATTGACGAGGATGAAGGAATGGTCGATCCTGCCATAATGATGTCAGGGCCCGCTGTATTGGCCCTCTTAGTAAACGTTGCTGCTTGGGTCTTGCTGCATTGAACTGGACCAAATTTCGGTCGCCCCAAGTTTGAACTTTCTCCAGGTCTTGATTAATTGCTGTAATCTGCTCCTGTCTGCGGTGATGAGTCTCAGTCGCTGGTAAGGGTTTTTCTGATCTAAAGTGGGAGACAAGGGTACTGTCATCTGCAAAACTGTAAACAGGATTATTCGTTTCGATCAGCAGGTCATTAATATAGATGAGGAACAGAATTGGTGAAAGTATTGCGCCCTGAGGCACGCCCGCGTTGATGGTGAATGTATGCGAGATGTGTCCATCGACTGCAACGTGTAGGGATCGGTTGTTAAGGAAACTGGTCAGCCAGCTGCAGAGAGAGGCGGGCAGTCTCAAGGACGGCAGTTTGTTGAGCAGTCCGCCATGCCAAACTCTGCCTTTGAAATATCCAACGCAATCGCTCGAGACTGTCCGTAGTTTTCAATTGCCCTACTCCATATATGAGTGACATAGGCCAATATATCTCATGTCGATCTCTCTTTGCTGTTACTCTCGAGGTACTTGAGTAGTTGCTGGTTGACTACACGTTCCATGACTTTGGAGATTATTGGAAGCAAGGCAATTGGGCGATAGTTTGAGGGCGTGGTTTTCTTGCCTTTTTTGGAACAGGTTGCACTCGAGCGACTTTCCAAGAGGATGGGTATATCCCTTTTCTGTAAGAAAGAGAAAAAAGCCTGGAAAAAACGGGTGTTAGTTCGTTGGCGCAGTTCTTTAGCACGATGGCAGGTATTCCGTCCGGTCCTGATGCCTTTTGCGTATCTAGTTCTTTAAGGATTTTGCGATTATCACGGTGAGAAAACTTGACTTCTGCCATGGTAGTGTTGATGTTCGGTATAGTGGGGAGAGTCTTGCCTTGAGGCATGTCTAAGGTAGAGTGCGATGAAAACATTTTGGAGAGCATGTTTGGTTTTTCCTTGGCTGTAGTCGCCGTGATGCCACGTTCGTCCGTCAAAGGTGGGAGAGACGTTTTTGTAAAGTTGCTACTTACTGCCTTTGCTACAGACCAGAAATTCCTGGAACCACTGGGGCATTGCAAACGTTTATTCCTGCTCCTTTGATTGTGTTTGTCCTTAGTTTCGTCGATCACACGCTTGCACTCGTTTCTCGCTTCGATAAAATAATTGCTATTTTCAGCGGTCTGATTTTGCTGCCAGCACTTATAGGCTTGTTGTTTCCTTCCTACAGCTCTTTCGCATCTTTTGTCGAACTAGGGCTTTCCTTTTGATGGTAACTTGATGGAATTTGGGATGTATGCTTCCATTCCTGAGGAGATTACTTGCATGATCTCTTCGCAGCAGTCTGATGGGTCGTCAGTGGCAAAGCAGACGTCGAGCCAAGGAAAATCTAGGTAGAACTGCCTTAGATCGTACCAGTTTGCAGAATTGTAATGCCAGATTTTGCGAGGCAATGGTGAATCCTTCTGTATGGGTGGCAATTCACAAACCATTGTAATAAATTTGTAGTCGGAGGTACCTAATGGCGGACCAACTGTAACCTTGTACTGGTCAGGATTGGTGGTCAGAAAAAGATCCAGGAGGGTGGCGAATTCGCCCCTCTCTGAGATTCGAGTTGGTTCGTCTACAAGTTGAGTAAGCCCGCAGCTGATGGCAAATGCTTCAGCTTCTCTACCTTCGTTGTCGGTCTTGTTGTGTTGTTTGGCCAGTTGGTGCATTGAAATCTCTCAGAACGATTATTTCTGAACTGGGGTTATCGACCTGTATTGAGTCAAAAGTGGTAGCTAGTGTTGAAAAAAGCTTTGGTATGCTCTATCGCTCGGAGGGCGATAGAGACAACATATAAACTTGGTTAATCCCTTGGCGGTGAACTTGAGCCACATGACGTCAAGGTTGTTCGGTTCAAGTGTTTCCTCGCGGTGACATGAAAGGTCGCTTCGGATAAAAAGGCATATTCCGATCTTATATCTCAATCGGGTATATAAGGCGTAACCAGGATAGAGGTAGTTCACTGTTGTTGTTGTAGAACATACTTGTGTATCTGTAAGGGCTAATATGTGTGGTCTATTTGCTTGTAGATGTTGGTGTACCGAATTTATGTTTGTATTTAGACCCCTTATGTTGCAGAAATCTATTCTAAATTGGTTCGGTATCTTTGCTGTCTGTGAAATGCGGAATTAAGGGCTCCCAGGGCCACCCAGCGCCCGGAGATCCGAATGGCCGGGGAGTTTACTTCCGGAATATTTAGATTCTGGAAGCACCATCATGTCCATATATTCCTACTGTGGAACCCAGCGGAACCAACAGCGCGAAAGCGGAACGTGATTTGGGAAAACCACTTAGCGCTTCCCAATTCTGGTGGGGTGGTCTTTCACCGGACAATGCGAGTAGGCTTATGCATCTACCACCTAGGACCGCTTCCACTCGAAGCATCGGCCTCAGACTAATTCTTTTGGCGGTCCCTAGTCTGACAGGGGTAAAAATGGGGTTTGTTGGATCACTCCCCAGTGATCAGCTCCAGACTTTGTACTTTGGTGTTCTCCAGCCTGGAGGAGGACGATGGGATTTGATGGGCCACATCCCGTGGCAACTCGGAATGGTGGGGGCGTCACTCCCCGTAATCAAACTGCTCTCACCAGTTTGACGTTGCTGCCAGCCAATACAATGCAGCCCCTCTTGTCACAAACTGTCATTGATCGGCCCCAGACTTTGCACTTTGGTGTTCTCCAGCCTGGGGGAGGACGATGGGATTTGATGAGACATATCCCATGACAACTCGGAATGGCGGGGGCGTCACTTCCCGTAATCAAACTGCTCTCACCAGTTTGACGTTCCTGCCAGCCAATACAATGCAGCCCCTCTTGTCACAAACTGTCATTGATCGGCCCCAGACTTTGCACTTTGGTGTTCTCCAGCCTGGGGGAGGAGGATGAAATTTGATGGGCCATATCCCATGGCAACTCGGAATGGCGGGGGCGTCACTCCCCGTAATCAAACTCCTCTCACCAATTTGACGTTCCTGCCAGCCAATACAATGCAGCCCCTCTTGTCACAAACTGTCATTGATCAGCTCCAGACTTTGTGACCGATTAATATGTTGCCAACGATTGAAAAAATTCTTGAAAAAATTGTTTATCAGCAACTTATTTCTCAAGTAAATGGTTTATATTATATATTATATGAAAATCAGTCTGGATTTAGAAAAGGAATAGCTGTGAAAGTGCTGTCCAAAATATTTTGTATGACTGGAAAACCCAATTTGACAACAGTAACATGGTGGGCGCAATTATTTTTGGATTTACAGCGTGCGTTTGAGACCATCGATAGGAAATTACTATTAAGAAAGCTACAAAATTATAATGTAACAGGATCAGCATTAAGTTGGATTGAACAATATTTAATCAATAGAAAACAGGTAACCAAAATTAGCGCAGAATGTTCAGATGCAATAATAAATAATAATGCAGTGCCACAAGGACCACTTTTATTTTTATTATATGTTAACGATATTGTAAAAAGTGTTACCAAATGTAAAATACATCTATTTGCGGATGATATGTTGATATGTTTTTGCGGCAATGACCTCAAAGGCGTCGTGGATGACGTGCGGCGTGCAAAAAAAAATTATTAAAAATTAATGCTCAAAAGACTAAATTTATGATATTTTGTAACAATAGTCAATATGATGTGTTTGAAAATAATTATAAAATCCTAATAGGAGAAAATGAAATTGAAGCAGTGGATAAATTTAAATATTTAGGATACATAATAGATCGCAAGCTAACTTTCAAAGAACATTTCGAATATATTTACAGCAAAATTTCGCAAAACACTAATTTCTTGTCTCGAGTTTCGCGTCATTTATCCTTCTGGTCTCGCATTTTAGTCTATGATACAATAGTACTACCTCATTTAACGTTTTCGTCAACCATTATGTATGTGGCTAACAAGAATGAAAAAGACCGGCTGCAGAAGTTACAAAATAAGGCTATGAGAATAATCCTTAAAGTTCCAAAAGACACCTCAATCAGACATATGCTTGAATGCCTAAACTGGTTGTCTGTAGCACAGTTTTTGAAATATCAAACAATGATTTTTATTTATAAGGCTGTTAACAAACAAAGCCCGCCTTACTTAACTCAAAAATTAATTTACAATAACTATGTTCATAATCATAATACTCGGTCTCAAAATAATTTACATGTAGAAAGAAAAAATAAAGAAAGTACAGAGAAAGGTGTATTTCACAACGGCCTCATAGACTACAACAATTTACCATGGAGCATAAAAAGCTGCGCTACTATTACATTGTTTAAGGTTAAGCTGAAACAATGTTTAATGGACAATTTGTAGTGTATTGTGTGATGCTAAATACTCTGTGATATCATAATTGTCTGCTTGTTATATTGTTATGATTTGTAATTCATACTTGATATTATTTTATATTCAAATGTTGTTCGTTTTTCTTTTCTTCGTGAATGTTATAATTAATATTTGTTGTATATGTTGCAATTTTATAGTTTTTAGTGCTTTATTATGTATAATATAAGACCCGAGTCTATAATTTTGTAAATTAGCAAATTATCGCTAAATGAAAATTTAATAATAATAATAGTGAAAAATGCCAAACGCAAAAATAAGCTTGCATGTACCCTCCGTCATTACGCGTTTACGTAAATTGACTTGGAACAAAAAGATCCTAGTTTTGCATGCTGCTTGATTAGCAGATATTTCCTTCAGATGTCGGAAGTTTGTTAACTTTTAAAATTTAATATGTTATTTCAATTTGTGTAAATTACATGACTAAGCTTAGCAAAATTATAAAAGTGTTTTAAATATACCTACACATATTCACTTATCGATACGATGGAAAATATACGAAGGGAGGAGTTCTAAAAATATTTATGGCCACACAGTCGTTACGTGTGCAAATCATATAGTAAGACTGATTTTATAGGCTCTAAAAATATACATGATACCCATATCACCGAAAAGCAACGCAGAACTCTTAAGTTTTATCGCAGATGTTATCAAATCTGCTCTAATTTGGTTTAATGGCATTTAGTATTTCCGCATTGAAACTTTATTACGACGGTTTTCAAGCTGTGGCGTGCCTAATGTTAGAAATGTAGCCCAACATATTAACATGTTTTATGTGATAACGTCTCACTTATTCTTAGACTTGGCAAACATGTAATCAGTCACATATTCTAAGGTTAAGAAATAAAATCAATCGATGCTGTATACTCAAAGAGTACGCCTGTTTTATTTCCTCCTTGCAGCAATTATATCAATCTTCTCAGATACAAGTTTCAGAGTAGGCGTGCAATAGCTAGAAAAAAATAAGAATGATTATTAACATACAAAAGGTTATTGTTGGGGAAACACCTCAACACGTGTATAAACTATCGTTTTTCACCGTATAGTTTGGTGAGAATACCCTGTATGTATGGAGTATGAATGAGCCATAATTGATCCATGAATATATTTATTCAACCCCAGGTAAATCGAAATTTGTGCATTTAAGTCAGCATATGTCAGTTCTTTTATACCACTTAGTCCAAACCTGGATGGTCGATTCCATCATATAAAGCTAAATGTCATTTTGTCATTTCAATTGGGTGTAAGCGTTTTCAAATTAATATATCCGTGTCTCCGTCAGTATTCAGCAAACAGCACATGTCAAAGAAAGAAAGAGACCCACGCGTACCTTCGCGCCAATTCCCACTCTCAGCCGACTTTTAGCCTGGCGCCTTAAGGCCAGCGAGAAGATAAAATTATATAGCAGTGCAATTTTAACGTTCACTCAAGCCAGAGCGAAAGTTCTCGTTCTCATCTTCGCGCCAAAAGGTCCCATCCTTTTAGGCAATTTCTCCATTTGTATGCACAAATATTAGAGAATATTTAGTGTACCTCTGTTATTTTGGTCCACATTGGACAAAAACCTCGTTTAGGCGTTTTTAACGCCATTCCTTGAGGCCAAAAACGACGTAGCGTCTCGGCTTGCCTATCCTGTAGTTGAAGAAAAGCAGTAAAAATGGCGGTACCCAATTTGTAGCTCAAATCGTGCCTGTAAGATTCAAGTTAAGGAGTTGAATTCAGATCCTTGCCTGATTGGAGGGAAGTAGAGAGAAGTGTAGATCAAGGTATTCTGTAGAGTGAAAGAAGTTGAAATTTTAAAGACAAAGTTTTCATTTTAACAAATCAAGACTAGATATTAATAGTTAAGAACCTTTTGTAATATTAGTTGTATGTGTGAATGAACGAATGCTTGGAATTAATATAGAAAATGCTTTATTTATATTTATAATATTCAAATGCAATTTACACCTGCATTATTAAATTAAATCAAAGCGAATACATGTTTCAGTTCATCCTATAGATATAATATCACTTCCTTATGGTGATATAGTTTATTAAAAGTGGTTAATTAATAATAAAGATACCACCCCCTCCTTTATGGTTTTAAGCAATAGGAAATCAATTGTTTATCCCGACCAGTTATATTTATAGGTTTTGGGCCGGAAGCCTTCGGTGCACTCTTTTGGGAAAGGCATGTTTCACGGGTAGTGATTCCATATACCTCTTGCCCATATACCCATTGAATGCATTTTGTAACGTCCCTTGCACATAGGACACCTGTCTGGGTCCATTGTACACTCACACACGATTTCAGCTATCTCCATATACGCCTGCTCCAGTACCACTATCCATTTTGAAACTCTATGTGTACCAAAGGATTCCATTAGCCGAACATGTGGACCGCAAATCAACCCAAACCACACATGCCTATCGGGTACGTGAAATCTGATAGTTCAACCTAATCTGATTGTGAGCAGTACCCATCCTCATTAAGAGTTCCGGGCAATCATAAGCTGCCTTCTTTCAGATTTTAACGTACGTTAGTGCTATTATTATCCCTTAGGTGAACGAGACCTTTCAATGTGTATGCAGACCTCAATGCTTCATGCTCGAGGAATTTTCAAGAGCCCTAGTGGGTGCCATCTTCATAGCACCTGTAATTCCCACGCACGCTAGTCTCCAAACTCTGTGCAGCTCAGTCTAAGACGTCGCCATTGGTGAACCGGTCCGCCATGCGATGACCCCATAGGTGATACAATAAAGGATCCGCGACTGTAAGCCCCACGTGCAACCATGCCATGTCTCAGCTAAAAAGCCGGTGGAACAAGTTAATGGCCCAGATAAATTCATCCATCCGTCACCTCATCTTAAAGAGTACTAATTTGGCCTTGTCTGGGTTGACTCTGAGCCCTTCCCTCTAGCATCACCTCCCTATCAGCTCGAGTGCTCGTTGCAGAAGTCCCCCCGTGTGGCCGATGACCTGGTCATCGATAATGATAATCAGATCATCGGCAAAATTCCTATACTCTACTGGAAGTATTTCCTATTTTCTAAGGCAAACTCTTGGGGTTTTGGCTTCTTATTAAATATTACGACTGTGATTACTTTTGTTCTCGTGCCCAGGAAGACTACTATGGAAAATAAACGAACATCATTCAGGTTTTCTAGACAAGGAAAGATAAACTCCATTACGCTAATCATCTAGTAGAATGCAATCGTTGGTTTGCAATAAATTTCAGGATCTAACACGCGGACTATCGGGATCGTAGTCAGGAACCAGGAAAACTAGCCTGCGCTGCTAAATGTTAAAGTTCTGTCTTTGTATGATATAAAATACATGTTGTTTGAGAAAATTTAATTTTACCTGCCCTAAACATTCGTTATGGCTGAATTTGTTGAAAATTATTTTAAAAACTCCAACAACTTGCTCAACGACCAAGTAGATTTAATTGGTTGACCTCTTTTAAATATGTTGTTAAGTATAGATAACTACAGGCATTCCGAGGATTTGGCTAAGTTGGTTTTATTGTCAAACATATATATTTTTAAATTTAATGAATATATAAATTAAAAACAGTACAAATAGTACTTCTTTATGCACGCAAAATTGATGCAAAGAACAGCACTGTTGATACGATCATAGAGAAATTGATTTTTATGATATTTGTATCTACTTTATTAATTACTAACCTTCTCATGCCTTGCTCATCAATTGTAATAACCTTTCTAAATCATTGAACACAGTATTCTACTAACTATGGTAAACGACAAATAATAATATTCAAGAATTGAAATATATTTTCGAATAATAACTTGTCCCGTCTAGTTATATCAAAAATAATAATAACCAAATCTTATTAAACTCGTATATACCAATTAAGGACCGAAATCGATTGGAATGGCTGAAATTACTCTATTACCAAGCCCGAAATGGAGAGCCAAGAGTGTTTAGATATGCTAAATATATTGCTTAATAACTGGAAACGATCCATGAGCTAAACGTATATTAACGGACGAGATAGTAGAGTATCCGAATTAGTAGAATACAATTCAAATGCTTTAGAAAGATCATTAAAAATCGATTAGAATGTTAGTTTAATCACTGGCTATCTGGGCAGCCCTTGATAGATTAATTTGATGTAGACTGTAGTAGGGAATTTTCTAGACATGTAGAATAATTAGCCTTTGAAGGGTTGCAAAGGGAGTATAGTTGAGTCAAACAGCTCTGGGTTTGTACTGATTTTATTAACAATTTGGTTTGTATTTATACAAAAAAGTTCGTAATCTAAATACTATAAAACATATGTACATGTATACAAAAATGATATGTTATTATTTAATTGTTACACACGGTGATCTCCTTCGTTGTGTAATTTGCTGCGGTGCATTTTTCTGGGTCGACGTATAGGATGCGGTCTCAGCAGACCTAATACGTCATGCCTGTTTGAAATTATTAAGTTTATTTTTATTGGAGAATAATTATACAGGGCGGCAAGAAATGGCTAATGGAGATTAGACACTGGCCAACACGATGTATGTAACACAGTTAAGCCCATTGTATTTGCAGTGCGAATATGTTTCTAATAAGGAAAAAATTGGTAATAGGCATTATTTCTCAATATGCTCATTACACCCTTCTATATTGGCAAAAAAGGTGTAAATTTAATGAGGGTTAATTTAAAAGGCAGTCTACCTTTAAATTTCGAATTGAGTAGTTCTGTGTAGGTGGGAAATTTTTTTCGACGATGAAAATGTCACGTTATTCGAACCGCAGAGCAGTTGCAAAACTTCTCCTGTCAAGTTTTATTATATTTGTGGGGAACTTATGGGGAATATTCACGCCAGACCATTTTCTGAAGATGTAAAAAAGCCTATTTCATGTGTTTTGGTGCCTTAATCAGAGATCAAGATAAGCAGTGGGCTCCTCATATGCGCTACGCCAGCTGTAGCGTGTCATTAATGCAGTGAAAGAAACGGAAGATAAAAAATATGCCTTTTACACTTCCAGTGGTATGGCGAGAACCTAGCAAATCATGTTGAAGATCGCTATTTTTGCATGACAAAGACTGAAGGTTATTCCAAAAAAGTAAAGCCCAAGATTGAATATCCGAATTTACCTTCTGCCATAAGACCTTTTCCCCACAATGCTGACTTACCAGTACCAACTGCGCTCTTAGATGGGCAAGATATTGTTTTGGGAGATAATGGAGATAATAACGCATCATCAGGCAGCTTAGAAGAACAATGTACAGGGTGGCTCGAATTCGTGTCTATGTATGGGGAACTCGAAAACCGTAAGAGATACAGTGTCGGTCAAATTAAGGCAAAATTGCGCATTTAGGTGCCTAACAATATGCCGTTTAGAAAGTTTTAAAATTCCGAGTATTTACGGAGATATCCGGAAAAAACCGAAATATTGTAAAATCGTTTTATTTTTTTCCTGGGCTTATTTAAAAACGGATTTCAAATCTAATTGCACTTTTGCATTGCCACTTTTTCCGCTCTATACAATGATGATATCCAGTTTGAAATCCGACGTTTCGTCTTCAAGGGATCATCATCAACTTTCTTTTTTAAATACGAACTATAATTTTTTTTATCGTTTTTCAGATGGTATTGGCGTTATTAATATGAGTATGTGTTTTTATTTATTAATTTTTTTTATTTAATTTTTATTATTTTTTTATTATTTTTATTTTATCTATTTTGCTTTGGCGTGTTTTTAAATAATTTAAGGTAGGTACTTTTGAAATTTTCATATTCTCTAAAAATATTTTATTTGTTTTTTGTATTAAGTGCAAAACTGGAGCACGTTTTAAAAATGAAAAATAGTACAATTATTTTTTACGAGAAATTGGGAAGAACTATTACTCAAACAAGTTGCTTAGTGCATTTTATTTATAAGCAAAATTCCAATAGGTGTTTTTCCATCAAAGTTCCTATAGTATCACGTAGTATGATTATAAATTGTTGATGTTCTCTATTAAATAATTTTTTTAATTGGTTAAAAGTTGAGAATATTTTATCTTTGCAGTAAGCAACTTGTTTGAGTAAGAGTTCAGGGCCATATTCTCGTAAGAAATAATTTTACTATTTTTTATTTTTAATACGCTCCAATTTTCCACTTAATACAAAAAAACAAAATAAAATATTTTTATAGAATGTAAAAATTTCAAAAGTACCTACCTTAAATTATTTAAAATTACGCCAAAGCAAAATATATAATTAAAAAAATGATAATAAAAATTTAAAAAAAAAAAATAAAAAAAAAAAAAACACATAGTCATATTAATAACGCCAATACCATCTGAAAAACGATTAAAAAAATTAAAGTTCGTATTTAAAAAAAGAAAGTTGATGATGATCCTTTGAAGACGAAACGTCGGATTTCAAACTGGATACCATCATTAGATAGAGCGGAAAAAATGGCAATGCAAAAGTGCAATTCAATTTCAAATCCGTTTTTAAATAAGCCCAGGAAAAAAATAAAACGAATTTTCAAAATTTCGGTTTTTTCCGGATATCTCCGGAAATACTCGGAATTTTAAAACTTTCTAAACGGTATATTGTTAGGCACCTAAATGCGCAATTTTGCCTTAATTTGACCGATACTGTAGCTCTTACGGTTTTCGAGTTCCCCATACATAGACACGAATTCGAGCCACCCTGTACACTGATAAAAATGTGGAAAAAAAAACCTTATTAATTATTTCTTTGCTTTTTATTTATTTGCCTTAAATAAAAATTACTTAGATTACTTTAATTTAAATAATTGGACGTGTTTGATTTTTCTTGGTTATATCTTGCCTTGTGATAGCAAGACTTTTCCCATATTAAACACATATTTATTCGCTTTAAAGCTTTACAGATACGAAACTTCTCCGTTATTTAAAACAAATAAGGGTTGCTTTAAATTAAGGATTGTGAATATTGGACCAAATATTATTACTTCATTCTAGTCTCGCTCAACTTGTAGCTGTTGCGCAGCCGCGTCGAAGCTCTACGCTTCTCGTGCCCTCAGTTCAATTTCATTTCTGCTGCCGTCCTATAGGGAGATTTTATAGAGTGTATTCGCCCAAGGTCGCTATTTTTTTAGTATTTGTGATGGAAAATACATTAATTGAGACTTGGGTCATTTGTGCCCTCATTTCAAGGTTAGTTAGGTTTTTATTATATTACTTACCTAGGTACATAATTAATCGTTTGTATATAAGTAGCGTTCTCTCAACTCTCATAATCAAAATGGCGTGGTTTTTACTAGTAATTATATTTGTTTTCTGCTGTTACTACCTAGAAATGTAGATGAATTAACGGGATATACGCCTACAATAGTGTATAACAGTACGCTTAGTCAGTTTGGCGTACGATCTTGATTGAGTATTTTTGCTTTTTACGTTGTACAAGTTCATGGCGTCCTTTTCGTTCTTGCACCTACATAATATAATATGAAATAATATGTATTTCAAAGCCCTATTTATTCAATCTGAATAAATAAATGGTTGATCCATGGAAGTACAGTTTTGAAGCAAATTGTTTTTTATTTCGATTAAATCTAATAGTATTTAAAAAAATTAATTATTTTAGTTAAATGGATAAGGTATACTTTTAAACAATGTAGCAGGCTATTTAAATAGCATCATGAACAACACTCACAATTGTTTTTTTTTCTATTTTTGTTGTTTTATTTTCAGATCAAAATATTGACGGCATCGAAGTTGTACGTAGCCTGATGGAAATCGATTTAATGTCATTACTAACAATAGAATCGGTGAAAATCTTGTGCCATTTCCGTTCAGTGCTCATTATACTGGATCTGGAGAAGTTGTTGTATGTCCTATGAGTTTAATTAAGTAAAATATTACTTTTCACTATTTTTATATGATAAAATTTTTATGGACTGTAGAATTTTAGTATTTTTTATAAAACCTAGTGAGTTACCGTTAAAATTAATAAGTAGTACAACTTATCTCATAATATGTTTATGTTCCTATATCTATTATCTAGTATTTAGAAAAAAGATGTTTTTAGCGTATAATAATAGTTTTTTTATTATAAAAATGATTTAACTTTCAAAACCAGTGATAAGCAGGGACAAAAATAATCTGATTATATTTTTTGTTTATATTTTGGGAATACTCGTTTTGTTCTTTGCTTTTAATATCTTTGAATAAAAATGTTACTTGGATATCCCTTTTAAACTTTTATTTTATTTACTGTTGACATCTCTACCTGTCATGAATTTGGTAATTAAAAGTTAAGTGTTCTGACATATCATTTACAAATCAGCGGGTTAGATAGGGTTCGGATTTTGGATTTTTTAGCAATTAAAAGAAAACATATAGTTTATTTCAGCTAAAACGTGAAACCTAAATACGTCTTAAGAATAATAACTATTTATTTTTTTTGAAGCTACATATTTGTTACAGCTTTATTTATTTGCTAATGAAACCGACTTCTAATCACTCATCGAAGTGAATGTCAATAAATAGTCCGTTTAGAAAGATGAACACATATTTGCAACAGCCAAAATTTATTTTTTTATTTAAGTCATCACCAACACAAACAGTAGACATTCAACAGGCTTGAGCAGATAAAAATGATTTCATTTAAATAAGATAAATTATTTCGAACAAGTGCCCAAAACTTTGGCTAAATAGCCGACCTATTTACATTAAAAAACAAAGTTTTTGGAACAAATATACCTCAGATTTCAATCAAAAGGCAAAGGTTTTAGAACATATATATGTTATATTTGTTCCAAAAGCTTTGTGTTTTAATTTAATAAGGCCGAGTATTTAAACCAATATTTTGGGTATTTGTACGACATAATTTTTCGTATTTGAATCAAAATAATTTTATTTGTTTTAAAGTTATTTTTGTTTGATGTGAACAACGATTATAAAATCATATTGTTTTTTCGCAATAAATATTTAACAAAGAAAATCTTAAAAATAAATCAAATAAACATTATAATTTATTCGAACAAATATTTGTTTGGCCACTCCATTTTTATTTGGATCAAATACCGTGTGTACCGTTACCGCTTTTGCTCCAGGTTCCAGTTCCGGCGAGCCATATTTGATTGTACAAAGTTAGTTAAAAGGATTTAGTACGTGATATGGGGTTGTCCAAGCAGCAGTCAGAGCTTCTTGGGGCTCGTCTTAAGGAGTGGAACTTACTAACCAAAGTAACCAAAATTACAACGTTTGGTGAAAGCAATACTAAGTTTTCTGCATATTGCAATATGGAAAATTAGTGTGCTGATATCGATGGATTAGTGCAGGAACTCAATATCGAGCATACTCCCTGCGAATGGCGCTTGTTCTTAGACTCATCGAAATATAGTTTAAAAGCTGTGCTATTTTAAACAAAATTTAAAACCATCTATATCTGTTGCCCATTCAGTTTGTGGGACGGTCGTGCAGTGAATGAAGATTATGTAATGAAAATATGGCCGGAAAGCAGTGAATTTCTATCGGGCTCTCAAAAAGTTAAGTACGTGCCCCTTGTAGATCCAAAAAATGCCCATTTGCCTCCTCTTTACATTAAATTTGGATTGGTAATAAACTTTGTGACAGTAATTAATAAAGAAAGTGAAGAATTTAAAATGCCTAGACAAGCCTTTCCCTAGTTAAGTGACGCCAAAGGATTAAGTCTGAGGCCGATGCTTCCAGTGGAAGCGGCCCTAGGTGGTAGATGCATGAGCCTACTCGCATCGTCCAGTGAAGGACCACTCCACTAGAACTGGGAAGTGCCAAGTGGTTTTCCAAATCGCGTTCCGCTTTCACGCTGGTGGTTCCGAGTTCCACGCCCTCAAACTACAGACCAATTTCCTTGCTTCCAATAATCTCCAAAGTCATGAAACGCGTAGTCAATCAACAATGAAGGGTCCTATGCAAAATGTTCCTAAGTCAATTTTTTTTCATTTTAAGGATATGAGCGCCATCTATGTAATTTTTGTCAAGCTTTCCAGCGCTATATTTGAAATTGCTATAAAATGTCTCTAAGTCCAGATACGACTATGCTAACTCAAAAAAAATGAGACAAATTCAATTCTATAAGTACCTAAGTCCACTGCTGTAAAGTTTATTTATATTTACTTTGAGATGTGCCTAAATCGCATCTTTTCACAAAATTTTTAAATTGCCTTGACTTATTCAGCGCAAAAAGTGCCCAAGTCCGCGATTATAGGATTAACAACGGTGTGGTGATTATTGACAATAAATAGATAAAGGTGCGTTATTATTTAGTTTCGGAGGAATTTACAACATGGCCGGTAAGTTATATTTAAATGGAAAGTAGCTGCGTGATTGATGATTTTTCTTGTTTGCTTATCTTGACCAGTTATGTTTTAAAAATTATTTTGACAGTATTGAAGTTTTATATCCCGTTCCTGATCATAGTATGATGCCCATTGATAGAGATTTTGGAATAATAGAAAAGAAGAAACTAAAAACAGACAAGGTAGATAATCCAGAATACTACGTTAACTTGGTTAAGAACTGCAATAAAAAAACACCCATTTATATGTGTTTTCGTTCAGCATTCGTAGTGGTCCGATGGAACCCTTAATGAAGGTGATAAAATTATCCAAATGAAAGATTTTAAGGGTTGGTTAGCTCCTCATATCAAGCTTTCTATACCAGGAATTTCCAAAGTAAGAGTCATAGAGTTTAGAAAGGGAGATCGTCCGAGATTGAAGGCAAGCTACTATGGTGAGATTACAACTCTATAAAGTTAGACAAAGTCGAATGATATCAGGGGAGCCGAAGCTAGCGTATGAAGATAAATATCTTGTAATAAAAAATGCGAAATATCGAAATATCATTCATCTTTTGGATTTTTTAACCTCTGGGAATGTTGAATTTTTCAGAAAAACATTGATAAAAGATGGTAATGCTCCACGGATCTCCCGGGGAATGAAGGGCTTGAAGAAGCCCAAGTTGACTCTGATCCCGACGTGTATGAATAACGTGTTTATTTTATATTAAAAAGAACTTCATTGTTATTGAAAAAAATATATGTTTCTTGTTAAGTTGAATTAATATGTAAGTTAATAAACAACACCTTTACTTAATATTTTTATTTTTTTCCATTATTGGTTTAAATTTGCCAACTGATGTAATATATTTGAATAATCCAAAAGCATAACCGGTAACAAAATTAGCATCATATAGTCAACGATAACATTTCCAGCAACAATTAAAACTCTTAAAGTATTTTTTCTCAAAAACTATAAAATGTGACTTAGGCATATTTTGCAAAGGACCCTTCTCTAATACCTAGAGACCAACAGAATAATTAGCAATATCCAATACGGCTTCCGCAAGCAGAGATTGGCAGGAGATATATCGGCCTATGTCAGCGATTGCGTTGGATATTTCAAAGGAATTTGACAGAGTTTGGCATGACGGATTGCTCAACCAACTGCTGGCTTCCGGACTGCCAGCGCTGAACTGCAAACTCAAATGGATTAAACATATTGAAAGAGTTATAGCTAAGGCTACGATGGCCTTTATAGTGTGCCGAAGCCTTGCAAAAAATGCATGGGGATGTAAAGCAGAAACTCTGCGATGCATTTACACAATGATAGTAAGACCCACCCTATTTTACGGGCCGATAATCTGGTTTTAGGACAAGAAAAAGCAGAACATAAAATTAGCTTAGTGCAACGCCTGGCGTGCATAAGGGTAACAGGCGTAATGAAAACATGTTGAACAGCAGCAGTCGAGGCAATTGTGGGCCTTACACCTCTACACATTGTGGTAGAGGGAGCAGCTAAATAAGCAATGACTAGAATCACAAAAAAAAAGAGTGGGCGAGAGAGTATGGTTTAGAAAGAGCGAATTGACATTCCTGAAAAAGGATATACTACTTCCCGGGCTCTTCAAGGGCGATATAGTCAAAAGCTACAATTTTGAAAAATACTTCACTGTCGTGATAAGAGCTAGGGAAGAACGGAAAAAGAACACCACTTGCATTCTCACATTGCAGCAGGGTGCCATAAAATGGTCAAGAACTCAACAAGGGACCAGAGCCGGAGTATTTTGGCCAATAACCAAATTCTCCGAAGCAATAGAAATACACCCGAACATATTACAGGCGAAAATTAACGCCATAGGAAGATGTGCGCAGTTTAACCTTGATAGAAACTATAGAAAGAAAGAGACTGTCATCTTCTCAGACAGTTAAGCAGCCATCAAAACGCTCAGCTCAGCAACAATCAGGGGCGGCGGGGGGGAATGGAAATGCCTATATAGGTTAAACGAACTAGGCAAGAATAACAAACTACCCCTTTAATGGATACCATTAAACACTGGGATGGAAGATACCGAAAAAAGCAGACCAATTAGCAACAGTAGGAGCACAGACTCTGCATTTAGGACCGGAACCCTTCTGTGGTATAGGGATGCACACCTACAAGGAAGAGTTCAGGAAAGAAGAGCAAACCCAATTGATCAGTCTATGAGAACGACTTCCAGGGTTAAGGCAATCAAAGATGTCTCTAGGGCTCCCTCACCCCGGAAGATCAAAAAACCTTATAACACTGAGTAAGAAAAGTCTCCGCATCCTCACAGGCCTTCTTACGAGCCACTGCCGATTGCAAAGGCACTTGGAGGGAATAAAAATCGAAAATGAGGACTGTTGCCGGTTCTGCGAGGAGAGAAATACCTTCTCACGGAGTGCGCGGCGCCCGCGAGCAGGCAAATGGCCTCCTTGGGGTGCTTCATCGTCGAACATGGGGAACTTCTATCCATAGAACCACTCTGACTACTTGCTTTTATCAAAGCACTGAATCACATCAACGGACGTACCAAGGAAAGGGAACATAATAAATCTATACAGGTCGCAATGTACTAATACCCCTCAAGATCATTCATTCATTTATCTTATCACTTTTCAGATCGGTTAAGATGTAACTTTTTGGTCTACACTCCAAATTTTGAGTACTGATGATTAGTATCTTTTTTTTAATATTGGAGTATAATGTATCTATTTTATTTTTAAAATCTATAGATCAGTGAGCATCATTTTTGTATTAAATAATTTATTAATTTTACAGCCAAATGTAATTTTAATTTAGTGTGCAATAACTGCTTTAAAAATTGTGTACCTACTCGTTGTTGTTAAAGTGAGTTAAAAACAATTGCAGGAGTGTAGTGTAGATATATACGTTTGTGTGTCCGTGAAGTTAACTAATGTGATTTTCCACATAACAAAAAGTCAGTAAAATTGCCACATTTTCATTGAAAAAAATATGCGAAACACATAATGCATCTATTAAATGATGCCAAATTTATCACTTCTGCTGTAAAATCAAATGGATAGTTCATGAGTTCTGACAGTTTCAAAGTCGCCATTACCATTGTAATATATCCTTATTGTTCAGCGATTTGGGTGGAAACCGAAAATTATATTTATCGAAAGTATCGCTTGTGGTACAATTGGATAGCACGTCGATTAAAGTAAATATCGTACAAACATATTCTGTTCTTGATCAGTATGAGAAACACTTAAAAATTATTTACCAAACAAGACCATATAACAGTTAACATTCTAGACCTCAATTCCGAAATTGAGACAGCTAAATATGATGAATTTATGGATGATTATGGTCCAAGTACCACAAATGAAATGAATGAGGCCAAATTGCTGAAGTTTATGCGGCTAAATAAAATATAATTCTAGATATCTCTAACGCTTCAAGTATTTTAGCAAAGGAACCATCGTATGAAAAAACGTAAAATTAAATAAGGTGCTTTAATTTTATTGAATAAAGAACAATGTGTTGCTTCAACTTCTGTTAGTTTTAATAGCACCTGGCTGCATTTGCTAAAAACTGACGTTGATAGGGGACACTAAAAAATTAACTAAACCTTTCAACAAAAATTATTGAATTCTTCCTAAGCGAATAAAACCAAATTGTAGATATATATAACACCTCAAAAACGAATCAATTATTTACCTAATAAGACCTCAATATCACACTAACCCAAAATACCAGTAACCGTAACCAATATGTAATTAAATGATATGACGTTATTATTGTCACCTTGTCAAAGTCTGTTCAAAGCTTGACAACTTGCAAGAGCTTTTTACTGTTATTTATATTTTACTGGCTATTTTTAGATTTGTTCGTTATTGACAACGGATGCAGATTTGTTCCTCGAAACGTCGACCGTTTTTTCGGTTTCCTTTAGATTTTTCAGCTTCGTTAGGGTAATTGACTAGCACTTGTGCTGTTTATACCCTGGAGCCAGAGCAGGCGGCTCTATTTTATGAAGAAGTGGAGAATAGGCAAACATTTTTAAGATTATCGTGTTATGTTTCACGCACAGTTATAAGATGCACATAGATTTCCACACATTCAACATATCCTTTAGATGTGCATGCTTGATAAAAGTATCACGTTTTTTCCTTTTTTGGTGTATACGATACTAGAGCACAGTCGTCACGAAAGGCGAACGTGGGTAATAAAACTGGACGTCCCAGTGGATTCAAAAGTTCAAGTGGCAATTCCCTTGTGTTTTTTCAAACTGTACCTAATGCAGTCAGCTTAAAATCAGATTGAAGGAAATTGACCAGCTCCTTGCTGGTGAACCAGTTGCCAACTGTCACATTACGGCAGATTCATTTTATTGGTTGACACAATCTCTGCACCACTACAGTTGGAGAATTACTTGCCTGGAATGGACCCTCAAGCCCCTTTCCTACATAAACCTCCATATTGCATGTATAGAATATCATAGCGTCTACCATAGCAAATATTTTTAGCCGATATTTATTGAATTTACTGGTTATGTACTGCCTAAAGTTACAACGCCCCCGAAATACTTCTAGCTTCTCATCTATTGTGTGTCATTCAAATGGTGTATAAGTTGTATTAACGTTATTAAGCACTGTATCAAGCACTGGCCGGATGGCGGCTAGCTTGTCAGTGTGTTTTCGTTCGTCTCTAGTTGCCAGATGATCGAAACGTAAATGATCTAGAAGAAATCGAAATCTACATTGGGACATCGTCAGTCGAAATAGCTCTACCACAGTACCATTATTTTTCCATATTTCCTCAACATTCAGTCGATTGGATTTTAAAGCCCCAATTAAATAAAATATTGCAATCAGTACTTTAATTTCTAATATGTCAGTGTCTTGCTTCTCTTTCGCATTGTAATGGACTCTACTCATAACGATGTATCCGTTTGTATTTCCTACCATCGAATTCAGTACATCATGAAATATGGAATAGAAACACGAGAAGACACCAACAAATCCAAAAGTATGTCACGTGTTGCTGAAATAACGGTGCTGAGAACGAGAGCAGGCAAAAGCAGAAGAAACCGCAAAAGAAACATCGACATTATACACGTTTGGCAAGAAATCTTTTCCCATAGGATTTTAATGCGATAACAGAGTACGTTAAATACGAGACCTAAAGCTAAAAAGAGAAAGAGAAGGAATTCCCCTGGTTTCCCCTACTCCCCTTCCATTCAGCAACAAACGCGCGGACGCTCTCGCATAGGACGACCTTCGTAGGCGACGAAGACCACCGAGGCAGATCGACGAACCTTCTGTATTACGGCGTTGCCAAACTTGGTGAAAATTCATCAGATCTGGTGATTTTAAGAAGGTTTTGTTGATTGGTGAAAATTGTTTATTTTATAGGTCAAATCTGGTGATTTATGGAATATTGTACAATTTACATTTTTTTCTATGCGGATTGCAGTAAAATAAAAACCTCTATTGTATTGTACGTATTTTGGTAAATTTATACTATAACGGCATCACTGCAACGTCAGCTGGTATTTTTTAGAGTTCGGAACTTCCCCGAAAACGGCGTTACTTTAAAATATAAAAATAATTCGCGTCTACCTACCGCAATTTTCAGCCTTCACGCATGCGTACGCGCTATTTCATATATTTTTCAAAGTTATTTTTTCTTCATTTGCACCTTGGGTTAGTTTTATTTGGTTGCGCCCCCGGAGCGGGCGAAGCGAGCGGACGGGCACGTGTGAAGTGAAATATTAGAACGACAACAGTGGGCTGCTGCGAAATGAGCAGGTCCGAAGGTCAAAAATTTGCGATAGGTACACGCGAGTTAATAAAGTCCGAGCATCATATTTCCGCTTTGCTTGCGTTGAGTCTTGCTCTTGAATTCTTTCCTTCCCCTACCTATTACTTTCGACATATTATTCGTCATTTTGCAATTTTGCATTTTAAGAAGACCCATTGTTTGCTCATTGCGTATCACGCTTTGTTCTATTGGTTTTTCAAATTGTACTGTGTTGTTTGTTAGATAGAGAGTGCTGTTGCAAAATAGTAACATTGATACAAGTTTGGACTGCATTCAGGCAAACAAACGAAAATAACCAACATTGCATTTGCTACAATATTCCAGATAAGCTTTTGGATAAACGTTCTGCATTGATTTATAGTAATTGATGAAGTAGTTGTAAAAATATCGTATTCAGTTTAAATTTTTATTGAACAGGTATGTCATGTTAAGTTAAAGTTAAGTTTGCAATGCTAAGCAGTTAATGTTTTCGTTCCATTGAATACATAGAACCATTCATATTTTATTTTTCTTTTTAAATTAAGTTTTTAATCAGATTTGAGTGGAAATTATTAATTATTAATTTTTTTGTAACCAATTTGTTAAAAAAAACATAACTGCTGATAAAATCTGGTGAAATCTGACAACTTTTCAATTCGCAGAATCTGGTGAAATCTGACAATCGCCTGGAAACACTGTCTGTAAGCGCATAGAAACAGGTTATTTTATTTTGCATCATTTCCGCACAGCCTTTTGTAATCAATAATTTTTAAATCACTGTTGTATTTTCATTTTCGGATAGAACAGTGATTAAAAGTAACTAAGAAACAAAGAAAATTTCGTAAAAATCGTAAAAATTAAGAATACCAGAAATAATCTGTCCTCAGCGACGTGTCCCTTACTAAACTAAACACTAAGTTACTTAACTAAACTCGAATCGGACTATCGGACGGTTGCCGACAGCGAACGCCGAGTGACCACGCCTTGCTGGAAGGGGAAAGGTGCGCAAGGAATGGCATACGTTGTGTCTCTTTTTAACTTTAGGTCTCGTATCTACCGTACTCTGTTATTGCATTAAAATCCTATGGGAAAAGATTTCTTGCCAAACGTGTAGAACAATGTGGATAGAGGACATAGTAAGATGGGGAAGGCAAAGAAAAAGAGAATGGTACAACCATGTAAGAAGGATGGCCGAAAATAGACTACCTCGAATAGCACTAGAGGGAAAATCAGCAGACAACCGCCCACCCAGAAAGCCACCAAAAAGATGGAAAGGCAGCTGGCAGTCCACATCACAGGAGATGTTACGACGGCAAGCTCAGAATTAACAGATCAATTGATCTAATACAAGAAGAAGAAGAAGAATTCAATACATCATTTGCAGAAAGTGCTTCCAAATGTCCATTTTTCTTTTAAGGTTTTTCGCAGCTCTTTTTATCCCACGGAAATGTTTTATCCAATTCTCCGCCCTTATTTTCACATTTCTTTTCGTCATTATGTTTCGCCCACTTAGTTGTTCCATCTTTTCTAATAAACACAGGGTATGTTCCCCTAGGGACTTCAGTAACTTCCTGGTCCGATATTTCATATTCGGTATCACTATCCAAATCTTGTCTTTTCTTCTCAATCATCTTCGTGGTCCTTATAATCACTCTCGGGCTCCTCATCATCCTCTTCCAACATTGTTGCATTAGCTTAGGCAGACAAGCCTCCTCCTGATACCAGGGGTACGCTATCTATAAAACATTTATGCTTATTATTTATCAATGTTAAACTTTAATAATCAAAGCCAATTCTTTCCTTTTAGCAACAAGTTAAAAATTTAAAAATATCCGTAAATTTCATTGAATTTATGTAAAAGAATTGAGTTAGAAAAATTGCACTAAAATAGTTAAACTGAACACGCGGACTTACAGTCCGCAGTTGTTATTATTTGACGATAAAACGCATGCACCAACACACAAATGAGCATTGTCTATCGAAGAACTCCTGATAGAAAGGTACCCAGTACTGCAGCGCGACGAGTTACCGATTTTTGAAATTAACTGCAAAATAAATCAGTTGCGAAGTGAGAGTCCAGGCGCGATCTCCGGAAGGTTAAGACATTTTAGTATTGCTCTTTATTATTATTTTGAAAGAATTAAAATCTCTTAAACCAACTGAACGCCACAAAGACTAATTTGGTTTTTAACCCGAAACAAGTTAAGACTTGCAGAGCAATCATTTGTTAGCACCACGACTACACGTAATTACTTAAGCCTAGGAAGTGAATAAAGCACTGACGACTAAAAATTTGCAAGTAAACTCTCAGCAACATAAGCAAGTTCTTACAAAAAAGCACTCTCTTATTCACATGTGGGTCACATTCGGTAAGTAGGTTTAGGTAATTTTCTAAAATGTTGCACTTTAAGCATGTGGCCTTTTTGAGGTTAGAAAAACGAAAATATTTCCAAAATATCAGCAGAAACCAATGTTTATCGAGTAGGCCTAGCACAAATGTAGTAGACAGATCACTTTATAGACTAAACAACAAATGAGGGACACTAACAAAGTTTTAAATTAAGAAAACTCTAAAACAGTCGGAGCATAAAAATAAACGAGATTTGTATGTCCATGATGTCGATATAGGGCATATGTTTACACATCAGTGTCTCGAGTATTAGCAGACTCGCTTAATTTCTTTCTAATTTCGCATGTTCAATAGAGTTCTTAAACTATTTTATATTAGGTATTGTTATTTTCCCCAACGGGTCTTTGGTTTTCGATTGAATTTTTCCTGTTTTCTTGTTTTATCTGTTGGAGCATCTAATGCTGCATGAATGTATCTGTTGTTTTTCCCCTATTCTCTAATAAAGTTTTTTGTTAGAAGTCTACTATAATCACCTTTGTTTGACGTTAATACGATATTTATTTATGGTGACAGTGGCAAAGGCGGATTTACCCTAAGGCCCGGTAGGCCCGGGTTGAGGCGGCCAGATTTTAAGTTGGCAATAAAGTAATTTCATTATGTAGTCTATATGGTTGATGCTAAGAAAGGAGCGGCTGATAGCTTGGGGCCTAGGGCGGCCGAGACTGCAAATCCGCCACTGGAGAGTGGTTCCTGTTATATCGGCGATGGCGTCAAAATATAATTCTTTCTTCGTGCCCGCGGCTGAACCAAAAGGTGCTTTTAAAACACTTTTTGGACAACCCCCTATACGAAAAACATGTTTCTTTTTTTAAAAAAATTTTGTTTTCCGCTACACAGTAGACTATTTTGAGCAAGTAGGTGGTAAAAATGTTTTTATATTTTGCGATATACAGGGCGTTTTTTCGAAATGTCATGTCAATACCGAAAGAGGTGATTCCTAGACCGATTTTATGATTAAATTTTATATAAGCTTATGCCCTAAATTTCTTCGTTTTGAAGATACAGAGTGTTAAAATTTTATATTTTAATTTGTTTTTTTCTACATAATTCTGAAATAATGTCGCTATTTATATATAAATTAACATTTAGGATTTTTGTGACATGCACAATTCGAAGTTGATGTTAGTATTGCTCCCACTTGTAGGGGACGCCACCAACATGTCCCTTTACATAACACTTCGGCCGCTTTCTCACCCAAGCCACCCATTTTAATCCAAATGTCATATATATGTCTTCTTTGAAATGTGCATTCATAAAAATTACCTGAAAAAAAATAACGTAGCAATAATACGTTGTATTAAAATGCAACATAATTTGTATATACGAGTAGATGATTGTAAGGCCTATATTGATTTACTTATACAAAGTATAACTATTTATTATTTTAAACTAGAATTGGTCACTAACTAAGGTCAACTAATATTTTAAAAATTGATAAATTCATATATTATAAAATAGAAAAAATTTGAAAATGCTACTTTACAGTGCAATATACAGTATAAGAAATAATGAATCTATATTTTTGTCACATAGCGGGAACCACTGTGCGGTATGAGGGTAAATCTCAGCAAATGGAACGAAAATGTGGGGACGGAATGTGTAAACCGATGTATAATTATAACCCGTGCGCATTGAAGAGCAGGGCAATCCAAGACGATCGCAATTGCAACGACTCAAATGGCGCTTCTAAAAAGCTAGCCGCTAGGGCGGTATTAGATTTTCATTATATTATATTCGCAGTGTATTTGGATACATAACAGAGCTTATTTTTAATAGACGGTTGAATTTAAAATGAGTTTTCGCTTCAAAATCCACGACAAATTCGTCCGAAGCCACGGCTATCGACCTAAAAAAGTCTGAAAATTTCAGATTTTTATACAATTTTGCCATTTAAAATCGTTTTTAAACGAATTTTAGACGATAAAATAACATATTTGTAATTAAACAAACTGTCATCAGTATTATTCAGATGCCCAGACGTTTAAAACATCATTGAGTGATGGCCTTCTTCTAAAATTTGCAAAGTTTTTTTATTGACTTTTTCAAATCAATGGATGCCGCCCCAAGATGAGTAGCTGGTGTGGTCATAGGTTGATGTTATTCCTGGTGACATTAGATTATCGTGTCGAATTTGTGCAGTGAATTAATCCACTCCGATTGAAGCTGCCAGCAAGTATTCTGCCATGCTATGCTTAAAGGTGGTAACTCCACAAAAATTAAATCGGAGAAAATCGATTTTAAAGTTAACGTCATTTTCCACATAACAAAATTTTAAACTATTGTGATTTATATTCAATTCAGAAGATAACTTAAAAAAATATAATATAAGAAAATGGTTTTTTTTTGGTAATTTAGAAGAAAAGGCAGATACCACTTTTAAGATAAGAAATTATTTATTTTCTAATGGTTGCTGGCAAAGTGGTAAATAATTTAGACGTAGTAAATATAACTTTTTTTTATTGTTATAATAAATACCTATGAGTTAGTTATGCATATCAATTAAGTTTTGTTACAATAAAAATAATAATAATTTAAAACCAGGAGAAAACATTAAATTTACAAACAACGTTTTTGCATAAAAAAGGAAAAATTTTAATAATTAAAAAAGTTAGCAAATGAATTTTGTTTTGTTATTCATCTATAATGTTGACTAAATCGGAGGCAGCATTATTAATAGGCAGATTTTTCCAAAACTGAATACGAGGTTCCGGGATAGAGGATGATAAATTCTTGATTATGTTAGTCTTTCTTTCTTCAGTAATTCCTCTAATGGGCGTATTCTTTAGTGGGAATCTAACTCCCCTCTTCATATTTTAATTTTTTAGGAAATTTAACTCCAGTTCATCAACAAAAAAATTTGTTTTGTATCTTAAGATGTTCGCTCCTCTTTTCGCACGAATTTGAACGATGTCTTTCAGGTAGATCCAAGGTTGCAACTTTTTCAACTTGTAAATTGATGAGCAGTCTTGCCAAGAAATCATAAGGTGTTAAAACGTAACTTTTTTGTTTTTTGATTTTGTTTCTACATCGACAAAATCTCTGAAATCATATACTTTGGGGTCCCGTTGCATAGTAAGTTCTACTTGGTGATGGAAATTGTCTGCGGACATAAATGTATGTCCCGGCTCAAAATATTTTAAGCAAATTTCTTTTGCACTGATCTCTGATTAATTTACTTTATAAATTAAAAAGGACAAAAGTGTTCAGTTCTTGTTTTGGGAAGAACAATTGTCAACCCATATTACTACAGTTTCGCAATCTCTCATTTCTAGATAAAAGTGATAATAGACCCTTACGATACCTTCTTTCTGTCTTCCAGCTAGAGCTTCATGCCAAATAACCGCATTAGGAAGTAAAAGTTTAGTTCCCAAAGGGACGAAACTCTGATTAAAGGCTATGATTCTTGGACGAAATATAGCTTTTTAAACATGTCCAATCTCGGAATCATAATAACTTTTGCAAGTCTTCAGAGTAATATGTTGCACTTTTATCTGGAACTTCTGCATCATGTCTGTAAGCTTTAAGAGCTTCATCTGCCTTATTTATATGAGACCTCCATGAAACACTTCCATCACCCTCAACACCTGGATTTTTTTTAGTGTGTTCCGGATTGTGGAGTAAAAAATTTTCACAGATTTCATATTGCTCGTGCCCAAGTTTGGTTAATGCAATATTCTTTTCTCTCGTAACCACAGTACGGTAAACATCATAGGAGCAAGTTATGTTGTGCTTCTGTTTAAAATCAGAATACATCATGTTTATAGTTATGTCACTTGGGAGATATTTTCTGTTTGGGGCATGTTCTCTGGTGACCTAATTTTAGTTCTGTCAATCTTTGGTGTTTTGGAATGTTTGACTTGCCGGCTATTTAGATGGCAAATATCAGTATTGCTTGATTCGGCTAAAAAACAGCCTTAAATTATACGATCGTTATTTTTTGTATATCCCAGAGTTGACAGGAAGAAAATTTTACACCCTTGAATCCTATCTCCGCTCTCGTTCTTGAAAAAATATTGAAGTGACTTTTTTCGTTTAGATCTTCCAATTGGTAAATGACACATAACACTTTATTGTTAAGTAAGATCAGTTGAGGCCAGTTTTAATTATTGCCTTAAAAGTTGCATCGCCATTATTTTTTATACTTATCCCTTTATAGTCAAGGAATGGCTATTACTACTTTTTAGATTCCTAGTAGGTAGGTATATCAAATGGAAATACCACTTTTTTTTTATAGTTTATTTCAGTTCCTCGGGTGATTTACCACTTTATAGCAATGAAAAATGGTGTAAAAATAGATAATTTACAACTCTAGCCAGTTAACTCAATTTGGGCGAAAAGTATAGATACCACTTTTAAGCTTAGCACGGCAGCATTATTAAAGAATCTTAACTAATCTTATAAATGAGTATAACTAATATATTATAAATGCGAATGTGTTTGTTTGCTTCTTACGCTTTCATCATGAAATTTTGTACAGATATTTCCAAGAGTATAGTAAAAGATACAGGACACTTTTAGCTTTTACCCGCGGCTTCGCTCGCGTTGATTATTACGGTTAGTTTTGATGTGTAAACGCCTTACGCGGCGGGATGAGAGTAAATCTCGGCAAACGGGACGGAAATGTGCATGCGGATGGGGACGGAAATGTGTAAACGGCTGTGACATCATAACCATGCGCAGTGATTTTTTGAGGACTGCTCAGATATTTGTGCATGTCGATATAGGATATGTTTACACATCAGTGTCTCGCTCGAGTACGAGCAGACTCGCTAATTTTTTTTTATTTAGCATGATGCACTGTTTTAAACTGACACTAAAACCCATATTCAAAATTTGTTAAATATGAAAAGAATACGCCATATGAAATAAATCAGAAGAATCAGAAATCAGAATATAATAGTCAACAATTATTACAGCAATTTTTCCATAAATATATACATCATTAAAAATTTAAAATAATGGCTACGGAATCAACATCAACATTCAACTAAACCTACCGGTATAGCCAAATTCGGCGTAATAATGGATTGATTGCAACGCTGTAAACTACCTAAGAAGTATTTGTATGTTATGACACCTTCCTTTTTTCCTTGTTAAATAATAACTGTTCAAGTGTCTTGTATTTCTTGTACTACTAATAATAAGCCCTTCTTTTTTATCACTTTGAAAGTGTTTTAACTAAGCTCACGATTTAATTATTTTCGCAGTTTCTTTGTTGACAACTATTCTAAATTTTATTAGATAATGAATTGGAGATTACTAAAAAAAATTATTAAAAAAAAATTAAAGCGCGAACCGAAAATAAAATCCAACTTATCTGAAAGTAATCTTAAAAAAATAATGTAATTGTAAATACTGGAATTCGAAAGATAGACCAAACCTTTGACAGCAACAACTTAGGGAAGATAACATTATAACATTACTAACTTTTACCCGCGGCTTCGCCCGCGTTGAAATCCCTAAAAAAAGGATAAGAATTAAGAAAATAAATAGATGTAGACATCTAGGCTCAAAAATAGAGACATATTAACTAATGCTTAAAGTTGACAGAAAAATGGAAATAAATAAAGAGAAAATAGGATTAAAACTAACAATAAAAATTATATTTTTTTTTATTTGAATTACTTTTTGTTGAATGAGCTCTCATTTATTAAGTTATTATTTTTAAAAGAAACAGCTTATGCTCTATTCAATTGAATGGTGAGCTGACCCTCGCGCCGGTATTTACTTATTGGGACGCCAGATGGCGTTGAATTCTTTTCAACTTGCTCAAACTCTTCGTTGAACGATCATATATGCCAGCATCAATCTTTTGCCATTCAGAAACATTTTTTAAAATATAAAAAGTGTCCTTTGGGATTAAAACTAACTGTAAAAATCAACGCGAGCCAAGCCGCGGTTTAAAAACTAAAAGGGCCCTACGTCTTTTACTATACTCTTGAAAATATCTGTACAAAAGTTCATGATATCTTACTTTTTAATGATCTTTGACAGTAATTTAAATACTTCAATGCGAGCGAAGCCGCGGGTAAAAACTGTCCTATGGCCTTTACTATAATCTTGAAAATATCTGTAAAAAATTTCATGATGATCGGTTGAGTAGTTTACGCGTGAAAAATAGGAGTAAAACTAACCGTAAAAATCAACGCGAACGAAGCCGCGGGTAAAAACTATCTTATGTCCTGTACTATTATACTCTTGAAAATATCTGTAAAACTAAAAGTGTCCTCTGTCGTTTACTATACTCCTGAAAATATGCGTACAAAATTTTATGATGATCGGGTGAGTAGTTTACGCGTGAAAAATAGAATTAAAACTAACTGTAAAAATCAACTCGAGCGAAGCCGCGGATAAAAACTAAAAGTGTCATATTATGTCCTTTTATACTCTTGAAAATATCTGTACAAAATTTCATGATGATCGGTTGAGTCGTTTACGCGTGAAAGCGTAACAAACAAACAAACTCTTATTCGCATTTATAATATTAGTTAGGATGACGAATTCAAAAACTCAAAGCTGTCTATCTTAAGAATATTTGTTTAATGTACATAATAAAACTTTCTTGAGCTTTCCCTCTTGGTGATGAGTAGGTGAATAAGAATGAGTGATTATTTGATTTAATCGGAACGCAAGAATTTTTTCAGCTTTAAGTCTGCGAGCTAATTTTTCCAATGAGTTTTCCTGTAAAAAAAATCGAGCATGGATATATTATTCGGTTCAAAACTTTCATTTCACTATTGTTTCACGAAACAAAATATTTTGTTTTGCATGGCTAAGTCTTGGTATTCTCCTGCAAAAGTGATTGTGTAATGTCACTATTGTATGGGAAGCATAATAAAGTAATATACATATTATTAAAGTGTTGACGACACATAAAATAATAAGAGGTAATATTAACATTTGTCAACAACGCCAACGTCCATTTTCTAGCTTCGAAAAACAAGATTTAAAGGGATGGTCAAAATTTAATAATCAATAATCCTGCACAGTTTAAATAAAATACTCGGCCATAAGTGAGTGTAAGTAAATCTTGAATCGCCGCCCTTTATTTTCAGATATCCGTCAGAATGGTGTGCAGGGCAATCATTCGTATAGGATTTCTCAGCGTCGCGTCGCGTCGCCGTCGCACCGATCGCTTCCGGCATCAGGCACTGGAAGAGGGACGTCATAGGGCGAGATGCAATTGTTTTTGAAGGCAATATAAGTAATAGGAAAAGCAAATACTTTACTTAGAAGTAAACGCTTATAAGTATTTTCTTGTTTTTATTCACTTGCCCCATTGGTTCGATTTTTGTGTAGTTCCGAAAAGAACGTATTTATTAATAGATGTGAACAAACTTACATTGGCAGGCTGCTTTCGAATAAGTGAAAGGATTTCACTTATTGATATTTCGGATCACTCTCTAGTGAGTTGCGATTTAGTAAACTTTTTAAACCAAAACCTAAACCTTTTTATAAGCCTACAGAGATTTTTCTCTATTTAGTTATGTTGATTTTCTTTATCATTTACGACATATTAATTGGAATCTTTTATATACATTTGATGATATTGATGTTGGGATTGATTGTTTGAATACGAAATTGACGGATCTGTATGACGTGCATGCACCATTTAAAATGGCTAAAATTACAAAGCCACCGGCCTCATGGCTTACAGACAATTTAAGGGTCATGATGAAACTCCAAAATAAAGCTCTTTTTAAGTATAAAAAAAACCAAAAGTGATGCAGCTTGGAATTATTATAAACAACTTAGAAACTTAACGAACACAGCTGTCAAAGCTGAAAAAAGGCATACCTTCAACATGCATTTCGGACTGACCCGCGGACTTTCTGGAAGACTATAAAATGTTTAAATATTTCCTCACAGGGTAATGACGTCTCTTGTCATCTGGCCAAAAGCATTTCGATTTCTGTTGGTGGTGATAAGGAATTCTTTGATCGCAATTATGTGAACAAATCTTGGTTTCGGTACGATTCTCAACGCTTTGAATTTCAGGAGGTTTCCGAGGCATTTGTTGAAAATATTTAAACACCATTAAGAGCAGAGCTACAGGACTTGACGGTATTAACATTAGAATGCTCCTATAATATGCCGTTCCTTTTCTGTTGCCTAATCTTACTCTTATAATAAATAAATGCATAACAACACATCAATATCCACAAGGATGGAAAACGGCTAATATTTTACCAATTCCCAAAGTCTCCAATTCCTCAGAAATTTCTCACTTTAGACCAAGAAGTATTCTCCCAACCATGTCAAAAGTTTTAGAGAAAATAATTGCTGCTCAATTTAGTAGAATATCATTAAATCGTAAGAATTCATTTAGAATTCTTACGATTTAATGATATTTTACCTGTTACTCAGTCTGGTTTTCGTAAGGACCACAGTACAACAAGAGCTCTGTTCCCAATTACTGATGACCTTTACAGAGCTTTTGACGACATGGCTTGATTATTCTCGATTCTTCTTCTTCAGGTACTTATCCGTTTCGGATGTTGGCAATTATAAGTTTGTTTGTAACAGCTCGAAACAGTTCTACTGAGCTTTTCCCAAACCAAGTCCGTAGGTTCAGCAACCATGATGTTCTTCGTCTTCTGGGCCCTCTTTTGGCGAGTACCTTTCCTTGTATTATGATTTGCAGTAGGGAGTATCGATCTTTATTTATCATTACATGCCCCAGATATTCTAGTTTTCTTTTTTTAGTGGTGTACACTGTACATGACTTCTAGATCTTTTTTCATTCCTGCACTTCTATATTTGTAATGTGAGCTGTCCATGGTATTCTGAGCATTTTCCTATACAGCCATATCTCAAATGCTTCCAGATTTTTAGTGGTGGCTTCCGTGAGTGTCCGGGATTCTACGCCATACAATAAAACAAAAAGCATTTTAAGTGCCTTACTTTCGTTTCTAGAGATATGTTGTGACTTTTGAAGATGGCACTCCTTTTGTGAAATACCGTCTTTGCTTTTCCTAGACGACATTTAGGCGATCTCCATTTACATCTCTTTTGCTTATGATATCATTTGTTTCGTTTTCTTTGCGTTGATATTAAGACCATATTGTTGACAGTACTGCGCGATATGGTCCATTAACCTTTGCAGTGCTTCCAAGCTATCTGCTATCACCGTCGGCGGTCTTCTCGATTACAGCAAGGCATTCGCATTCGATATTCTGGATCATGTCATATTGAACACCAAATTCAGAAACTTTGGACTAGGAGACGGTGCTTTGACGTTTTTTAGTAATTATTTTAAAAATCGTCAACAAAAAAAAACAACATTATTTGGTGGAATGTGTTCTAATTACCTTTCAGTTAATAGGGGTGTGGCTCAGGGTAGCATTCTACGTCCGCTGATTTTGACTGTTTATACGGCTGATTTTCCTCAGCTTCTGAAGCACTGTAGTGTTCATCAGTATGCTGACGATACCCAGCTTCTTTTTTTTAATTCTGATCAAACTGATCATGCAACAGAATGTAGATCGTCGATTGATGACCTGAATCTCGAATGCTCATGGTCTCATTTTAAATGAAACTAAAATACAACACTTGGTTGCTTGATGTATTGTTGGATAACGAATTAAGATTTAGCAGTCATGTACCGTCAATTATTCAAAAATCAATTTTTAAATTAAAATTGCTTTACGTTCACAAAGACATTCTTGACCCGAATGTTAAATTGAAATTTATGGACTCTTTGGTGCTTTCACATCTAAATTATTGCAATATAGTTTATTGGCCGAGTTTAACCCAAAAGGACAAAACTAGATTACAAATGATACAACATTCTTGTTTAAACTTTCGTTTACCCTTCGTAAATTTAATCATATTTCGCAACAGTTTTCTGCTTCTAATTGATTCAGGAAATATTCAGGAAAGATTTGAAATCCAATTGGGTAAATGCATCTATAAAGTCATTCAAACCCAAAGATCGATATATTTATTTAACAGACTGATCACCACTCACGTATGACCCGTCACAAGCACTTGATTAGTATTCCTATATTTATTTACTTCTAATTATTAGGAGAAGCTGCCTTTTTAGGTGCATTTGTCAATTTTTGGCTTAGGTACATGGTTTTAAATAGCCATAACTCTCAGTTAATGCTCAACTTTAAAAGTTAAATTCTGCTTCCGTTGTTACAATTTATATCTATGCGCAGTCGACATCACAATTTGTTGGTCAATTAGCCCCATTGTCCTCAGCGATCAGCTTCAAACAAACCTAAACCACGTAGGACAATTTTGTAAGCCAAATGGGCTATTCTGCTTTTTAATTTAGTTTAATTTTATAATATTAACTTCACTAAAATGTAAATCCTACAAATATAATATTTGCCTTTGTAAAACTGAAGCCGACCTTCATATTGTCATCGTCGACACACTAGACATGGAATATTGCTTGGCTTTATATTTTGTTGGGATAAATATTTTGTTACACAGCATTAATTATTTTTTGTTTATTTCATCCGTCATCACATCGCCGTTCCAAAATAATAATGACGCAACTGCGAAATTTTAAATTTTACAGGAGAGCCGAAAAACGAAATAAAAATTAATCTTTTCTAAATATTTCACATTATATGTTATTGTATATTAATGAAATTTTCATAGTAACAGTATATTAGGTATACATTTATTAAGTTAAACGGACTTTCCAATCAATTTTAAAATAAGGGAGGTTTTTGTATTTAGGTCGTTGTTTCACTAAAATTAATAATAGCAGCTTGATCTTTATGCCAGTTTTATTTTTAATTTTCTTATATAAAACAAAACTAATTTTTAAGAATAACGAATAAATTTTGAAAATAATCATGCATATAAAATAAAACAGTGAAAGATAAAATTTGGTAAGTTTTATCATTGTTTTATCAATTATTATGATTTACTTTTTACCTTTTGTCAAAAAGCTTTATCATTTAATTCAAATAACTTAGAAAGCTTTTTGGCATCTTTAAATAACTGCAAGAATTACAAAAACGAAACAAAATATAAAAAAAACTAGCCCATTAAAAAAACTGATATCTCATGCTGCAGGGTATTTATTTTTCATTATAAACAACAACGCATGCGCTAAACTACTATCACAAAATGATTGGTTGTAATTTCTGAAAAATAACCGTCTAAATTCTTCTGGCACCTTTTTGTTACAGGTAAGAATACATTTATCTCCACAAGGAGGTTTCATTGCCCGTTCTGCCACGTATTTTCCTCGTTTTGAAATGTAGCTTTTATGAGAGTTAAGTAATGCTTTTGCTTTTGCTAGTTTCCAATTTGCGACATTTTGCACACGCTTCTTGCATTTTTCATAGTAGACAAGCTTTCATTTTCGACATTTACATTTTGTAAATCTGATAGCTCTGCCCTATCTTGCTTCTTTTCTTTTCTTCTGATGAGAGACATTTCTGTTTCCGAATCAAAACTTTTACGTGCCTTTCTTTTTTGCTTCATTGTTGAACTGTCAACTTCTGACTCAGGTTGATGGAGAACTGGATCCTGGTTCATAATTGTCGCTCGAACCCCTTTCTTTTCAGTTTCATAACATTTTTGGAAATTTGTATCAACTTTTCTAAGCCTTAGTTTAGTTAAACTTTAATTTTTTAATACATTATACCGGCAAGGAGTAATAGTATATTATATACCTAGGTTGAGAAGTAAGCCATTATTTACCGAGCACTTTTATATCCTGAGGCGCGGAGCGCCGAAGGATATAATGTGCGAGGTTAATAATGGCCTTCTCAACCGAGGTATATATAGAATTTTTTTTACTACTAACACTGATATATTACCATATTTGATTCGATTTGATTTTTATATTAGTCATTTTCTACTTATTTTTCAAATAGTTCGAAATATCAAGTAGCCTGGAAGTTCAGTTGTCTAACTGACAGATATCGTAACAAGAAGCGCTTTTTCGCGAGCTAACTACAATTAACCACGGCATACTACAGGATACTACTTTGTTTTCACGAGGATTAATTTAATTGTGGTAAGTGAGGGGAAGTTTCGTGACGTCACTATTACATCATCATTTTTTCAACTACGGCTTACTACAACTTACATACGTGACGAGGTGTGGTACTCGAGGTTTGATGGAGTCATGGCGGATTAATTTTGAAACGTTAAACATGTGAAATGTTTGTTTTTCCATTCTGAACAAGTTTGTAAATTATACGTTCATGAAATTCTTCTATAGAAGCCTCATACGCATCGGAATTCCTACACAAATGTGCCCCAAATCGGATTTGGGCAGCATAAAGTATCCTGAACATATTCATCGAAAAAATACCCTTAGTTTGCTTATCTCCAAAGGCCACCATTCTGTCAGTAAAAATATGAGTAAACGTTCTGCACTGATCAAACTGATCATTTTCAAATAAATATGTAAAATATCTATATTCTTTTTTAGCAATGCAAGATCTAACTACGGTACTTTGGCGAAGACAGAAGCAGACAGTACAATTTGTGGTGGGGTGCCCGCTTGGCACTTACTTCAGTATTACTTGTAGTTAACCGTGGTTACTCGCCAAAAAACGCTTATATTCTCCTGACAGCTCCATACATACAAAGTACCTTCTCTCCATCTAAATTTTGACAAAATCGGATTATTAATAAGAATATTATGGGGAGTCATGAAAAGTGAGTCATACTGTATATAATTCTTTTACTAAAAGCACTGATACAATCCTTATCATTATTTGAATTGATTAGATTTTGAAATTAATCATTTCCTACTCATTTTTCAAATAATCCGAAAGGACAACTAGTTGTCAAACTAACAAGTTTGACATTTTGACATTTTCCGTTTCCGTTTCATTATTGACCTAGGTTTTTTTTAATATTATTATTTACCTAGGGTGAGAAATGTTACTTCTCATTTGAGGAATGGAGTAAATAATGGTGATTTATCATGTTAGTAGTAAAAAAAATCAGTTTTATATGTAGCAGCTTCATAATCAAGCCAACAAGGTTTTCCAAATCTTAAACACCAGCGATGCCGTGATTATTTTTATTAGAATTAGGAATGTCTTCTAAAGAGATATGTAACAAAATACAGCCATTTAGTAATTTATATTGATCGCCATTGTTAGCTGCTTGAGGTAACTGATTTACACCCACATTTTTTATAGGCGTTATTGCCGTGGAGGTGCATATTACAGTAGAATTGCCGCTAATATTTTCTAAATCAGAAGCATTGTTCACCTCAGGCTCTTTTTCATACATCGCATCGGAGAGCTCCTATTAGTTGAAAACTTTGGTAAATTTACATTATTAATAGTGGATTTTACAACAGTTTGGTTTTTGTTGCTATTGTTACGACTGTCGTAACAGGGGGTATTAGTAGAGTCAGGAAACGAAATGACTTTACAATAACAAAATTATACTCAGTGAAAATTAAGACATGGTATCAAAAATAGTGCTAGGCGAAGACTTTTCCTTATAAATAAATAATAATAGTTAATTAATTTTGAATATTATAAATTTTAATAAATTCCCCTTTCGTACATTATTGAATTATCAAACATCTCTGCTGCAGTTCCAAAGAACAACGACATAAAGTATATTTAAGTCACATAATGTTGTTATAAGTTGAGTTAATAACGACACAAAGTACAATCAAAACAGTACAAATCAACCTATTTGAAAGAATATTGACGCATAATACAGTTAGGTCATTGTTTCACTAAAATAATTTATATTTTTAGCAGTTCTATAAAATAAAAAAAACCTAATGTACACTTAGGTCGTTATTCTACTGGATGTAGGCCCACAAAATGCAATGATTCTGGCGTAGAGAACACATGACACTTTTGCTTCGAAGGGCATGCGTCTCTCATGCGCGATAACGCACAACTGTTGATTACGACGATGTTCACCCAAACTAAAACGGTGAAAAGCATTAAATTGAATAAAGACACAAGTGACATCTACAGGTTATTTACGTAAGCACAGTTCCGCCATTTTTTTACTGAAACAGTATGGTGTTTCTGTATCTTAGGGTGAATTTAACTCAGTTTTGCAGAATTTTGCAGTTGCGTCATTATTATTTCGGAGCGGCGACATTATAGTTTTATATATTCATTTTAATATCGCAATATTATTACCTAAAAAGTATCAGTATACTAATTTATATTAAAAATCATCACTTAACAATATATTCTCGTATAACAAAGCATGTTTTGTAAATTTATCAGACGTCCCATAAAGAGTTTAAGAGGTTTCGCAACAGAAGCCTCTTATAAGATTTTCTGGATGGGACTTTTATTAAACCTCGAGGGTGCTCTATTCTCTAGTTTGAACTCAAGGTTATGTAACGAGACTGTATGATTTTAAAAGATATGAAATTTAATCAATTATTGTTTGCTTGATGGAAAGGTAATTGAAAGCTAAAGTTTTATAACGCAATAACACGGCTTCGGTGTTTAGAAATGTATATATTTTAAAGAGCATTTATACAGAGTGCAATAATAATTTCTATCAGGTTTTAGAAAGTTTAGAAGAAAGGAATAGACATTGCATACTCCCAAAACTACAAATGTCAGTTGGTTTTTTTCAACTTCACCCTACTGACGTCAACCGATTTTGTATTGTTACTTCAAAAGATTGGAAACTCAATAGCAAAGAAATACCAAGTTTCGAGATTCGGTGAAGTCCGAAACAAGGTTGGCTATAACTTTAAGGTTTTTAGCTTCCGGAGATTGCTACGCATCGCTCATGTATACGTTTAGATTATCGAAGCAGCTTATTGTTAGATATTTTAAGATTGGCAACACTGAGAGAGAAAAGACTTTTTGTGGGATGTGGAGGATGAATTGACGTTTGAGTTCACGTTCACGGGTTAGCATAATTTACTTTAAAATAAAATAGTTTCTGCAAAGAACCCAGTCGTGTTTCATTTGTGAAGGCACAACATAATGGCGATGAGGGTGTTGGAATAGTATTTTAGTCGAAGTCTACAGAGTCTGTCTGAAAAGTCGAGGAGAAGATTTTGAGGTTAGATGAAACCGTTAGAACAGAAACTGGTAAAAGGTATGTCTGGGGAAGTCTTAAAAGTCGTAAAGTCTGTCCAAGTCAAGTACTAAAGTCAGTAAAAGTCTCAAAAAAGTGAGCAAGAAAACAAAGATAAGTCCAGTCAAGCGTTTAAGGTCAGTAAACTTGCATATCACAATAAACTTGCCAACATGTTTGACGAGCTATTTAGGTCAAAGGAGAGTAATGTAAACTCATATTTGGAGAGGATGTTTTAATTATTTGAATGCAATTATGTAGCCCGATAAAAAAGTGTGCATGTTCCTAACACTTGTAGGAGCGGAAGCCTAAAAAGGCTTGAGATATTTCTTGTCGCCTGTACTACCCACGACACATCTTGTGTGTTGATGTTTATTGGGTTTGGGATAAGCAGGTTGATGATTGTTTTCAAAGAAGTAAATTATTCTTGATATCTTCCAATGTTTTAAAAGCACTTGATCCAAAGATGCCTATAATTTTGTCATGTGAAGTCTCAAACAATGGTGTAGGAGCACCAGATGGAAGTGAGAGACCAGTTACGTATACTTCAGCATCATCGTCTAAATCAGAACAGAATTATAGCCAACTAGAGAAAGAAGCTTTATCTATAATATTTGGGCTAAAACAGAGTTTTATCCACAATTCCGAAACATAATTTTTGCACGCGACGCGCGTTTCGCTAACCAGGAGGTAATTAAATTAAATTAATCATCTCCTGATGATGCTAACATGGTTAGCGAAACGCCCATCGAGCGCAAAAGTTCTGTTTCGGAATTGTGGATAAAACTCTGTTTTAGTGCATTTTTCCGAAGGTTCCAAACCCCAACATGGTATAATATTTGGGGTTAAGAAGTTTCATGATAATTACTTATTTGGTCAAAGGATTACCTTGTATAATGACCATAAATCTTTGCAAGCTATTTTGTCGCCAAATAAAAAAATTACCAGATTTAGCAGCATCTAGATCTCAACGGGTCCACATCAGCTGCAGAAGATCATGAGATTGAAGAGTTTTATTGGGCGGTTGAAGTCGCGATAAATAAAACACCGAATAAGGAAATCATTCTCTTACTAGGGGATTTTAATGCAAAAATTGGTAGCACTGTGAGCGACAACAATCGTCAACAAGTGGTTGGGAAGTTTGGGCTAGGCAATCGCAATGATAGGGGTAAGCGACTTATTCAATTTTGCCTGGATATCAACCTTGCAATTGTAAACTCTATGTTTGAACATCTCAAAGGGCGATTATCTACCTGGAGATTACCGGATGACAGTTACACGGACCAAATTGATTACATCTTGTTTAGGCAACGCTGGAGATCTTCGGTTCGACCGACGAAGATGCTACGCATCGGCGGATTGCGGAGGTGACCATCAGCTTCAAATGTGCGAATATTTCACTAGGTTCAAAGATTGTCGAAGAAGCCAAATGAAAAAGCTCCCCCCGCTTAATGCTATTCACGTTCAACGCTTCAATGATTCTGTCATGAACCGAGTTGAATCTTTGAATCTTAATATTGAGAGTGAGAGCCCCGAGAAGATATGGCAGATTATGAAAAAGTCAATTATATCGGGACTTAAGGAAATATCAAGCAAACACCTAGATAACAAATGGAAACCTTGGATAACAGCAGACACGAGGGAGTTGATACTTGAGCGAAGGGGGATCAAAACCCTAGGGTTGAATAATAGCTTGTAGCTCAATCGGTATAATTTGCTGAACCGGAACATTCAGACTGCAGCCCGTAGAGACAAAAATGCCTATCCGGCGGCTATGTGCGAGGAGGCTCAGAACCATGCAGAGACGAGTCGCTGTTTCAGAAAATTCGAATCATTACCCGTAAGTTTAGGCCACGGCACTGGGTAATAAATGATCAGCAGAATGTCCCGGCCACAGAGATAGATAAAATAGCTTCTGGAAGGACTATTGTGAAACACTGTAAATCTATCCAGGTTCCATTGTCGATGAACTTCGCGATTGTGAGGAGGAGCCGGATATACCTTTGGAAGAAGTTAAGTCAGCAATCAAGAAGCTAAGAGAGGGTAAAGCGACGGGAATCGACCAGATATCGGCGGAAGTTTTAAGAGCTTTGGACGACAGAGGCCTGAGGATCCTGCATTCGCTCTGCCAAAGGATTTGGAAGACAGGTAGCTGACCAAAAGACTGGTCCACATTGGTCTTGTTACCGCTACATAAAAAAGGGCCGAAGTCTAGATGTGATAATTACCGCCTAATAGCACTTATATCTCACTATAATAAAATCATGCTGTACGTGTTGCAAGGGAGATTAAATGCTTTTATTGATCATCAGATTGCGGAGGAGCAGGCTGGTATAATCAGGATACGGGGAACTCGTGAGCATATTTTTAATGCAAGGCAGCTTACAGAGAAAGCTCGGAAATATAGCGTTGGAATGTATCTTTGCTTCGTCGACTATGAAAAAGTATTCGATAATGCTAGGTGGCTGAAACTATGGAGTACTTTGATTGGGAGCGGCGTACCAATCCACCTGACCTCCCTGGTTAAGAGTCTGTACGAGGGCTCGGAAGCAGTGGTAAAGATTGAAGACACCCTCCAGATAAATACGATATTCGGAAGGGCGTATGACAGAGTTGCGTTCTCTCGCCATTGCTGTATAAGGTATAGGGTGAGATTATAATGCGACAAGTTTTGGAACAGTGGAATGGTGGGATTAAGATTGCCGGGAAGAGATTTTCCAACCTTCGTTTCGCAGATGATACAATCTTAATTGCGAGTAGTGAGAGAGAGCTGTTGGAACTCATTCCAAGCCTTGAAGTCGTGAGTTTAGACTTTGGTACTAAAAATAAACTTTAAGACCAAAATTATGATTGTTCACCGCGACAATAACCATCACAATCAACCGGTAAGAATAGGCCGCTTCGAAGTGGTGGATAAATGCATCTATCTAGGAGCGATGCTGCATAAATCCGGTTCATGCGAGCATGAAATTAGACGACGCATCGAAATTGCTCGGTCCGCCATGACACAATTTTTCAAATTATGGAAAGATTACAATATAACGAGACCCACGAAAATCAAAGTGGTTAATACGATGATTTTTCCGATTTTTTTCTTACGCTTCAGAAACATGCTCCGTTCGCGCAGCCGAACGACGTCGAATTGATGTCTTCTAGATGTGGATTTGGCGAAGAATACTACGGATCTCATGAATGGCCAGAAGGACAAATATTTCCATCTTAAACGAAATCAAGCCAGTCCAGAGACTCTCGTCGTTGACGTATGGACGAATTCTTAAGTTTTTCGGACATATCGCACGCCACAATACCATGGAAAAACTAATGGTATAGAGACGACCTGAAGGGAAGAGGAAGCGCGGGCGATCAACTAACCCGTTGGATTGCAGTGGTGGAGTAGCTCATGGATTCGAGTTTTGCGTCCGCAGCACGGCAAGCGAATGACCGGAACCGCTGGAGAAGGACCGTCCTGCAGGTCCAGAGAAATTTGGATAACGCCGGGTGACAGCCATATAAATCACCATACATCGGCAGCGATGTTAGGACTGAGAAGAAGAAAAAATCTCGACGCTGGGTTGTGGCTTTGTCAATTCATGATTATGACATAAGACATCGAGAAGGGTAAATATTCAAAATGCTGACGCTTTTTCTTGGTTACCACTAAAAAATTCTAAGAGTGGAGAATCAGTTAAATATTGTTCAGTTGTTAATAAGAGTATTCCATAGATATTGCTCGTGCAACTAGGAGAGATAGGATTTTGTGTGAGATTATTGATTATATTTTGCATGGATGGCCAAACAGTAAACAAATTGACGAGGCACTTATTTCTTATTACAAAATTATAGAATATTTAAACCTAGATATGAATTGTATTACTTATAATAATAGACTTATTATAACCGCTTAATTAAGAGTTTAGATCTTACATTTGCTTCATCAACAACATCCGAGCATTGTAAAAATTAAAATATTAGGACGTCAGTATGTTTATTGGCCAGAGATTAATAAAGAGATTGAAAGTTTTTGTGAAAGCATGTGAGTGTTGCTATTTAATGGCAACCAGTATTCTGGACTTGGTGTACTAGAAAATAGCAAAGAGTACATATAGACTAGACTCCTAATTGGATGAAGAGTGGTCACTGGTACAAAAATATCCCAGTTGGGAAAAATGAAATCGCCAAGTGGATGAAAACTACAGTTCTCGACATATGCAACAGGAAATTCACTTATCATTCCTTGAGAGCAACTGCAGTCTCAAAATTAGCTAAAAGTAGAGTTTGGGAATATACGACTTAGTAGATTTTGCACTGCTTTGACCAGTAATTTGTAATAGTTCCTAATACAAATTACTAGTCATAGCAGCACAAAATCTATTAAGTCGTATATTCAAAGGGACCAAGGTCACGATCATAACATTATTGAGAAGATGAGAAATAATAATTCGTTTTCTGAAACAATCCAGCTTCAGGCAAATATACCGTCTACTTCCTTAATGTCTTTGACAGAAAATCTGGCAATGTCACAACAAAATCATGTTATTGTTATCAAAATTGTACATTTAATATTAATACGTTTCAGTCTTAGAGTTTTTGGAATTTTTATTTTTGTTTGTTAAATTTCAGTAAATCTTAATATTGTTAATAAAATAAGTTGTTTTTCCGGAAGCAAGACTGGTATTTGATGCCTAAAAAGTTCCGATTTAGAAAGTATACCTTAAGAAATTATTCGGGAAATATTCTACCGAATACCACTCGTGCATTCAAAATAACCAGATAATTTTGCATTCATGTGTGTTGTCCCATAAAACTGCATTCGGTTATTTTCATTTTTGTTTGAAATTTGAAAGAACTGTCCTCCTTCGGAGTCGGGCTCTTTCATTTCAAGCAAAAAATTAAAACAAACCCATGTAGTCTCGTTACGCATTCATGTAAATTTATCGGTAATTTTGATGTACTTGTGGTATTACATACAATAGTTTTTTGTAAAATTGCTCTATCTTTCCTTGTATTTGGTTTAATGTGTAACGTTTTCTTCAACCCATCCAATCACTATGTCAATTTAATTATCACTCAGAATTTTTGGTTTTATCCCACCTTATTTCCCTCCCAGAAGTCGTTCAGTGAAAAGGAGTCTTATATTTAGCTCCCAATGTACTTGCCAGAGTTATCCAGTCTTCACCCCTGTTAGCGCAACTGACAATTATTTCCTGATCTTGAGTAGAGTTATTTTTATGCTTTCCTCTTTCAAAAGTTTCGGTTCCCAATAAAATAGTGCGACAAATCGCACATTCGACATCAGGAGCCGCAGGCAAGGGCTGTGAGCACTTTATATGTGATAAATGTCTGAAGAGTAACAATTTTTTAATAGTTTGCCTTGCCATAGAACTTTGGCAAATTGCACAATTATCCTTTAGGTCCATGAAAAGTGATAATTATTCGTGAAATACACTTCTCTTAAGTATCACAATTGTGCTTTTTTGAAGGAGAGGGGGAATTCCTAAAAATCCATTTAATTTTTTTTTGCACAGCATGATAACTATGGCTCACTTTTTTATCAATGTAGTACAAAATTTATTGTACTAGACTTTTTTTCATCAAGATAACGATGTGTATAAAAGCAATAAAATGGATGTTATGAATTGTACTAAATCTGGTACAATATAATATTGATTAAAGGATACAGTATGGTCAACATGATGAAGAAGAAGCACTAAAATATAATTTAATTAATAATTGTACTAAACAAATTGTGGTAAATAAATGGTCTGAAAGATCTTCCAAAAATATTATCAAATAGAAAACATGGCTCTTCCTTTATTTCAATAATTCAAGGGAAAAGAGAAATTAAGTAAGGTAATAGCAATGAAAGAAAATATGATGCAATCTGCATTCATTAACGCATCCTGATGGCTTTCCGTAGCAAACTAAATCTAAGGATAAACAAAACAGCATTACCTAACAATTAACAACCGAGTTTTCCGGTTTAGTGTCTAATCACTAATTGAAATCAATTAACCACACTAATCACTAGAAGTTAATTAAACGATTAATTATTGAAATAAAAAAAAACATTTCCCCATTGCATTAATTCTAATTTCGGTACAAACGACTAACAGAATAAATTTCCATGAAATTAGCTGTTTCGGCATTAGTTGCCATTTATTGCTGTAGACAATTGATGCCTTTGATAAAATATCGTGGATCAATGCTTAAATTTTACAACCGTTTCCAAACCGCTTCAAAAAGGTTAAACAAATTAAATTTAATTTAATTACGGAATGTCCACGTTACGTTTTATCAGAAATAAATGGAAAACAATTAATTCAATCAATCACAAGCCCCCAGCGAATAAATAAAAATAACTAATTAGTGCAAATATAAGACTATAAACCTTTAGTTAATTACTGAGACGTCACGTCAACAATTAACCACAAAATTAATTTTTGTACGAAATAAATATCATACGCAATTAGAATTAAGGCCACAAAACGCACCACATATCTACGTCGGATAAAAATTCTTACCTCGATGTATGAGGACAAAAGATCTCTGAAGGAGACAAAACCATGATGGCTTCCCAGTTGGACACGGCAATCGTCCCAAAAATCCTCGTCTAACGAGTTAATTCTGCATCATCGGCACTATTACGCGCCAAACACAGCAAATAAGGCTGATGCAGATCTATATTGGCAAAAATTCGGTACTTACAATCCCGCATGGATTACTGAGAAAAATTTAGATTTTAAAACCGAACTTGCCGAAACGAAGCCTGACTGAAAAGTGTCCTACTTCCCCGGATCAACCAAGATGGTACCGGTCCAATTCGTGAAGTCACGCGATTCACGACAGAGATTATGGCGCATGTGCTGGGAAGGACCAAAATCGAATTAAATCTCCGATTCCAAACATCACATTGCGCCCGCAGCAGATTTTTTACCGGGTCACTCTCTAAAATTCATCAACTCTACAGTTGAGATGAAAACGGTATGTCACAGACTGACGGGTCGTTAGTGCCAAAGCAGACGTCGAGCCATGAAGCCTTAAATCATCCCAGTTTGCAGAATTGTAATGCCAGATTTTGCGGGGCAATGGTGAGTCCTTCTGTAGAAGTGGCAATTCACAAACCGATGTAATAAGTAAGTATGTTTATTTACATTGTTTTATGAATTTTAAACCAAATTTTCTAAATTTCAATGAGATTATCTGAATTACATTTGAAAGGTCTGTTTTACAAATGGAATTTTCTAAGTTGCAAAAATCTGAATTACAAGTGAGATTTTCTGAACTACATATAAAAAATCTGAATTACAAATGAGATATTCTGAATTAAAATTGAAAAAAATGTATTACGAATATGGTTTCTAAATTGCATTTGAACAATACTTTCTGAATTACAATTGAAAAAGGTGCAGTAGTAAAGTCACTAAAGTCACAGATCACAAGATGGCCATGCAACTGATGATCAGAACTAGATTCTAACTTAAAAATTTAGAAAATAGTTTAAAATAAACATTTTAGTATATATTTAACGTACTCGTACGTTAGGAAATACCCCACAAGTGTGCCATTTCCTAATTTGGTGCTTGTGCGAAAAAATGTGCTATTTTAAGGCTACTGTCTTAATATATTATTGTGTAAATCGTGTTAAAATGCAAATATAATTATTATATGTAGGGAATATATTAGACGCTGTACTCTTGGAAATGTCTGCAGATAATTCGATAACTTTGGGTTATTTATTCTGCTAAGAGACAGGGAATGAAGAAATATTAACAAAATGCCTGTGTATATCATAGATTATTGAATTATGAACAAGGAAGACATTTTATCATGATTTATGTTAAGCGTGACTTCATTGCTTAATGGCAAATATAATAAGGTCAATAAACTTCCATTAAATGCAAGTTCATATTAAAATAAAAATCTTCGAAAGTTAGCTGTAAACTTTTTGATGGAAAATTATTAACAACAATTGTATTTTTTCTTTAGTATGTAAGGTCTTCAGTTTCATTTTGTTTATGCTTCTGTTGTTATTGTCTATTGGAATAAATTGCCCGATGGGTGTCTAAAATCGAATACATTCATTGCAAAATTGAAAACAAACTGACGAGTATCGTATACTATAACAAGAAACTTTTAAAAGTATTCCTGCGGCGTAATAAAAGGATATTAATTATCAAGATCGAGAAACAACAATAAATTTACATTTTTCATCAAATCAGTCAGCAGAAATATATTCTCGGAATTCTAAAGTATGTTCCGTTTCAGGAGGTACCGATTTCAAAAATCTTTGACATCAGACAAGAACCTATGATATTTTTTAAAATTTACTTTCAATCAGGCTAGCGTAGGTGTATTTTCATTTAATCAGAAGTGGATATATTATTTTTCGTGCATTAGCTGTATTTCTTTCGTTAGTATGAAGCCTTGGATATATGCGGATTAGTTGGGGTCCTTTCCATTCCATATGGATTCGTACAGAAAATATAATTGGAATTCCCATGACAACAACTCAATTTCAAATGAAAGAATGGTTAGTATGGAAATATAAAGGCACGCTTTTTTTAAATGGATTAAAAATATATACCTATGTCAGTTCATCGGTAAAAAAATAAATATAACGCGCCTGAAAATCGCTCGTAAGGAGAGGTATGTCCATCGATAATATGTACCATATTTCGAGAAATAGCCTACGCTAAAATTTTGAAGTCACGTAAGTTTGATAAACTTTTAATGTTAAAATTTATTCTGTAATCACAATTTTAAAATTCGAACTGGTGTGGTTTCATTCCCGCTATAAGGAGGAGGAGTAGCTTTGAAAAGCAATCTTTAAAAAATGTTGTTTACAAAGTAAATCTCAACGATTTGGAAGAACAGAAATAGAGAATCGCATCAAAGAGGCGAAAAGTCAAGGAAACTAACTATCCCATATCCTTTTAAAACGTTTCTCCACTCTATTTGGTTTAATTGAAGTGAAGCGGCAACATTTTAATGACGTTGATTGAATTTTTTGTAGTTCTGTTTATTGTTGACATTTTAAAAGAATATTATTCTATTCATACGGTTGCTAATACGTTTATTATTTAACCCTTTCGCGGACCTGACAGAATTAAATGAAAAACTATTATTTTCTGGAAATAAGTTAGCAAATATGTCTTTTTGAAATGACTTCCAACTACATTTGGTGGAGGAACAAACCCTGCGAGCTATTTAATGTGGGAAGTATTATTCCCACCGCCTACATACGACTAAGATATTTTGAAAGAAAAATTAATAAATCAATAAAAAAAACTTAGTTACATTGCTGGAATATATTACTGTTTCTAGAATACTCATTTCCTCGTTCGCACTTTCATTTGGCTCTTTATCTGAGCTCTACTTATTGTGAGGAAGGCTGCAGAAGTATTGCAGACCACTCTCGCGATCGTCAGGATTATCCAAATCCCACATAACTGCCAAAAAATCATTAGTTGATAACTGCTGTCAATGTGCGCTGCGAAATATGTTTCCCACAAATATCAATCCGTCAAATGTGGTATGGGCTGTGGGAAATATTCTTCCCATTTACAAAAGTCGGCTTTCTAACATCATAAGAATGCGAAGTATGAAAATACATATAATCCCCTATTACTAACTAATACCTTCACCCAAATTGCTAAAACAAAATCTTATGTCTTACCTAATTAGAAAAATATTTTCAGATTACTTGCAAAAACACAAAATCTGCTGATGACAAAGCATCAAAAACGTGATCGCTTCGTGAAAACGAAAAAAAAATCCTGTAAAACAACACCGCCATGTCTATATGTCTCATATAGATGTCACCATTAATACGTTTAGGGAATATTTCGTCCCGTTTCACATAGAGTACAATGACGAGAAACAGTTTCTCACCGCCAACGAAATGGTTGAAAATATATATACTCTCATTTTTGATGAAAATTCGGTAGATTTGGACTATTTATTCTGTTAACAGATACGTAGGGCGAAATATCACTCAAATACTTGTGTATCATAGGTTATTCAATTATGGACATGCGCGAAATTTGGATTTGCTTTATAATGGATTCCGAATGATTTAAATGAAGAATTATTTTTTTTATATAAAATTATTGACAAAGCAATGAAGTTCACCAAGCAAAATCTTGAAGTTAATTAAACCGAATTATACAGTCCTATAATTAAATAATTTAAGAAAATACATATGTATAATTATTTTTTTCTAAATTAAAATTTATTGCTAGTCCATGTAATAATAAAGTCGCTAATTACGTGCTCTATAAGTTAATTGAAACTCTAGTTCTGCTTCTGTTCATAACATCTAAAATCTAAAATATTTTGAAAGAAATTGTCTTGCTATCTCCAATACTCGAAGCAGTTCATTGTCAAATTGAAAGCAAACTGTTAATAGAAAAATTTTTACAATCGGAATGAATATTTCCGGACGACAAACAGCGTCGTCTTATTATAAAAAAACATTTTTAAAAGGGTTTCTGGAGCCTAATAAGGAAATAAACAGTGAATCGGTCCAGTAAAAGTTTATCAAAAGCGGAAGCCACAATAAATTTACATTTACACCAATAAGCAAACAAATATTTCTCAGATTTACGATATCTGCTGTATTTTAAGCAATACAAACGATTAAGGATTTCTCACAATAATCAAGTCTTTAATTATTGGCTTACTTTCCATGAGTGCTCATATCATGACTGCATAAAATGTTTCTCAAAAAAATGCAATATCGTATAAGGAGCGAGCTTAATGTAAGTGTATTATTTCAAAATTTAACTAAAGGCTGCGATATTATTATTATTTCTATGAAAAGCTGTATTTCATTAATATGAATATCATTGCTGATTTATTGTGGATGAATAATTTGGATTGTTTCCGTTTCATTTCGGTTATATAAAATGTAATTGCTAAGAAAACGACTCAATTTTAAATAAAGAATTTGGTAGTATGAAAATAAAAATGACCCAAATTGCTCGATCATGTTCGTTAATGAAGGAAGCATATCTTATAGAGATGAAAGGTTTGCTTCGTACTCATCAACAATGAAAATACACAAGATATAAGTAAAATCGTTCCTAGAGGGGAATTTCGACGTCGACATTATTCTAATAGCGAGTAGGGGCAGATTTCAACCCGTCAGGTTCAGTCACCTGATTTCACCCTTATCGATTTTTTTGGTAATTTTTAAAAAAATTGTCTGCAAGATTTGTTAGACTTGGAAGGAAGAATTGAATCAATGCCAATGTGACGAAGAATCAAGGAAACTTACTATTGCCTTACCCTTTTTTTAAACATTTCCCCACAATATTTGTCCAACTGGAAATGAATGGACAATATTTTAATGATTTCATTTATTTTTCCTTAAGGTTTGTTTTTTCCAAGTGCGTTATTTTTACTATAATTTGTTTATTGTTATTTATGGCGGTAAGTGGCCAAGAATCTTTATCTGGTATAGTTCAAATGAACGAATCATGAATCCTGACTACAGCATCAAATCCCTGAGGATGGTCATCAGTAACTGAAATCTTGTCTACATTTCCGAAGATATCTTATGTTCACCTATTAGCTAACATGACTGGAAACTGACAAGCGAGAGATGTCATGCGTCAAAACTGATAAATGACATAACGTTAGAATAAAATAGTTAAAGTAAACAGACAAGTGACAGATGCCATGTGTCAAAATTGACAGCTGACAAGACTTAATGATGCGTTTTGTGCATATTTTATTAGTTTAGTAGTGCCTAGTAGAGCGCTTTCGGCCATTAAGATCAGTACTGTATGTTAATTTTTATAGAGAAAACACAATTTAAACCAACAGACTCACTAGTTATTAGAAGACATCAAAACGGAGAAAAATTGTCAACACATACTCCAAACAATGGCTTCATTTTGGAGAATTTGTTGTCAATTTTCCTCCGTTTTTATGTCTTTTAATGACTATTGAGTCTATTAAATAGTACGTCCCACTTGAAAATATTATACTGTGTTCTTACACAATCATCGCGCAATCATGTCTATATTTTAGATTTTAAAACGTTTAAACTGTGTATAGCTTTGTTATGTGGATATACACCTTTCGGTCTGCTAACGGATCAGTTTTTTGTACAGGAATTGACGTGCAATACCGATGTGAAAACTCGCCGAAAAGCGCTCTGTTGTGAAAACTACTAGCATTTGCAAAATTTTCTTCTCCAATATTTTTCACTTGCATTCTGCCTACATCCTCTAAACTAGTAGGCCTGCTATATAAGTGGGCGTCGCGGGTAGGGAGCAGGTTCTGACAATGGAAAACGTATTAATTTATATATAAACTACATTGGATTATCATTTACCGAAATAACAAAAAAAAGTCGGTTGGGACAGAGACCCATCACAGAAAATAATATAATAATTATTATAATAAGTAGTTAAATAATTATAATATGCTATCTTGTAAAAAATATGGACTACGGCTATTGATCTATAATTATACAGTGGTTTGTTTAAAACATATCTCGAAGTATATATAAACTAAAAGAAGAATACATAGTTACTTAGATATATTTTAAAACTCTTTCCAGAATTGCGAAAAAATTTATATGCATGTGATATGGAAAATAAAATGCTACAAAATAGGGTGGTCGTATTTAGAAGTGGTTTTTAATGAAAATATTTGTCCTTTAAAAAATGTAATAGAATCCTATTTAACTCAGATTTGATCTGTTACCGATGTTAAAATATCACATAAAATGTATAAAGTGCCTTCTACTGAATGCTGTTCGGTATGTTGTTTCAGAAAATAAGCAGCTTCAATAAGAACTTTTTCTACCGTATTAACATCATGTACTTCATGAGGTAAGTAAATTTGGCATTTGTCTTAATATACAATTTTGTTGGCAGCAGCATTTGCTTTATTGAAAAAAACAGATTTTCAGAAGTAAAGACGATAAAGTTTAAGTGAGCTTGAGGAAATGAATATAAATTAATAAAATGTTTGCCCTTTGTTATAAGCTACCGTTTATTAAGCTGGATTTTTATTATTTTGCCGTATGCTTCATTGAGTAATGAGAAAGATTTATCAGTTTAATAAGCTTTGGCAACTATAACACTCAGCTAAAACTTTTTCAATTTGGTGGTACTCTCATTTATGCTTTTTTATTTGGGGCACTCTTTTTTAGAAGTCTGGGGTTTTGACAGGTAACTGGGATAATTAGGCAAGATTCTTGGTACTTCATCGAAGTATTATGCATAATTATTAAAACATTAAAATTTGTATTTCTATTCCATGATATGAGTTGTAGCACTTCACTCAATTTCATTAGGCCTAATGTGGAGTTTACACACTTAAAATATGTATTTATTAGACCTCGATCAAGACAGTTATTGAACACGATACAACCATCCCAGGGGTAAAATAAGCAGTAAAAAATATTTTGTAATATAATTTTTTAGGCAAAAAATAGAAAAATATTTTTTTTTCTTTTTTTTTATAGCAGTGGCACACACACTAAAGGAAGATCCTATGGCGCTCGACGAGCGGTGTGTGTGCGAAGATGTTGATTGACACGGTTCTTGAATATTTGTAGGTTGCAATTAGTGGGAAACAGATGTCCTGGAAGTGAGTTCCAGAGTGATGCAGTGCGCCAGACAAAGGAGTTCCGGTGAGCTCCTGCCGTCTGTCCGGACAGTCTGACAGGAGTTGCCAGGGGCGGGATTATGCAGGCCAAATCCTGGGAACATCTGCCGTGAAAGTATCTGTAAAACAGAGACATCTCGGCCACATGTCTGCGATGTTCCAGACTATCCAGATTCCGGGTCAACTCCGGATCGTCGACGAGACGCACAGCCCTCTTCTGAATGGAGTTTGAAGTTTGAACTTTCTCCAGGTCTTGATTAATTGCTGTAATCTGCTCCTGTCTGCTGTGATGAGTCTCAGTCGCTGGTAAGGGTTTTTCTGATCTAAAGTAGGAGACAAGGGTACTGTCATCTGCAAAACTGTTGACAGGATTATTCGTTTCGATCAGCAGGTCATTAATATAGATGAGGAACAGAGTTGGTGAAACTATTGCGCCTTGAGGCACGCCCGCGTTGATGGTGAATGTGTCCGAGATGTGTCCATCGACTGCAACGTGTAGGGATCGGTTCTTAAGGAAACTGGCCAGCCAGCTGCAGAGAGAGGCGGGCAGTCCCAAGGACGGCAGTTTGTTGAGCAGTCCGTCATGCCAAACTCTGTCGAATGCCTTTGAAATATCCAACGCAATCGCTCGAGACTCTCCGTAGTTTTCAATTGCCCTACTCCATATATGAGTGACATAGGCCCATATATCTCCTGTCGATCTCTCTTTGCGAAAGCCGTATTGATTATCGCTGATTATTCTGTTGCTCTCGAGGTACTTGAGTAGTTGCTGATTGACTACACGTTCCATGACTTTGGAGATTATTGGAAGCAAGGCAATTGGACGATAGTTTGAGGGCGTGGTTTTCTTGCCTTTTTTGGAACAGGTTGCACTCGAGCGACTTTCCAAAAGGATGGGTAAATCCCTTTCCTGTAAGAAAGAGAAAAAAGCCTGGAAAAAACGGGTGTTAGTTCGTTGGCGCAGTTCTTTAGCACGATGGCAGGTATTCCGTCCGGTCCTGATGCCTTTTGCGTATCTAGTTCTTTAAGGATTTTGCGAATATCACGATGAGAAAACTTGACTTCTGCCATGGTGGTGTTGATGTTCGGTATAATGGGGAGAGTCTTGTCTTGGGGCACGTCTAAGGTAGAGTGCGATGAAAACATTTTGGCGAGCATGTTTGCTTTTTCCTCGGCTGCAGTCGCCGTGATGCCACGTTCGTCCGTCAAATGTGGGAGAGACGTTTTTGTAAAGTTGTTACTTACTGTCTTTGCTACCGAAAAGAAATTCCTGGAACCACTGGGGCATTGCAAAAGTTTATTCCTGATCCTTTGATTGTGTTTGTCCTTAGTGTCATGGATCACACGCTTGCACTCGTTTCTCGCTTCGATAAAATAATTGCAATTTTCAGCGGTCTGATTTTGCTGCCAGTACTTATAGGCATGCTGTTTTCTTCCTACAGCTCTTTCGCATCTTTTGTCGAACCAGGGCTTTCCTTTTGATGGTAACTTGATGGAATTTGGGATGTATGCTTCCATTCCTGAGGAGATTACTTGCATGATCTCTTCGCAGCAGTCTGACGGTCGTCAGTGGCAAAGCAGACGTCGAGCCAAGGAAAATCTAGGTAGAACTGCCTTAGATCGTCCCACTTTGCAGAATTGTAATGCCAGATTTTGCGAGGCAATGGTGGATCCTTCTGTATGAGTGGCAATTCACAAACGGTTTTAATAAGTTTGTGGTCGGAGGTACCTAATGGCGGACCAACTGTAACCTTGTACTGGTCAGGATTGGTGGTCAGAAAAAGATCCAGGAGGGCGGCGAATTCGCCCCACTCTGAGATTCGAGTTGGTTCGTCTACAAGTTGAGTAAGCCCGCAGCTGATGACAAATGCTTCAGCTTCTCTACCTTCGTTGTCGGTCTTGTTGTGATGTTTGAGCCAGTTGGTGTTGTGGGCATTGAAGTCTCCCAGAACGATTATTTCTGAACTGGGGTGATCGACCTGTATTGAGTCAAAAGTGGTTGTATTGAGTCAAAAGTCATAATTAATTAATATCATATGTTGTGCACGTAATGTTCTAAAAGTACAGTGTGTATGACTAGTCAATATCTATAAAAAATGGAAAACATCACTTCCCGAGTGTTCCTGGTTGGAACAAACGATTTTTCCCTCTAAATTAAATTTACCTACTGTTGTCCCAATGGAAATGAAAAAATACCAATTTTTAACAATTAACACAACAGGTTTACGCCATGTTTTCAATCCACTCATTACTATAATACACAAACTTAAACCAAAGCTTAAGCACACTTTAAGTATTAAAACACTTACGTAAAGTTTCTCTACGACCCTTTATCAATATTCCATAATACTACAAATAAAAAGTGTTTAGGTGTTGTAAGTAAAGCTGAGGTGTTAATATCGAATCTTTGATGTTCGGCTGTAGGCTAAAAAATATATGTGACCTAAAACTTATTATATGTAGAGTCAAAAGGCAGTCATAGTAAATATGTAAGTTGGCATTATAAAAAAATATAAAGCCGCAAAATAAAAACCTTAGAGGCACTAGGTATTGTCAGCTCTGAAATTATACTAGATATTTGTAGATATACACCTTGTACCAGAGAAGTCAGCCCCTAAATATAAACTATAAATATTTACTTGTATAATGTAGAGTAATTAGGAAGTATAGTGTAGTGCAGTGTTAAGAAACTATTTTCACGAACACAGGAATATATCCTTAATACTCACACAATAAATTACTTGCTTTGTATAAATTGTTCAGTGAAAATGCATAAATTTCACAATTTTAACATATTTCATATTAAAAACTCGAAATATGCCCTTTACAGCATTTAGTTTCAGGCCCACCTCGGGTGGTCATATTGACTACGGGTTTTCTTAGTCTTAAGGTCTACTAGTCCAGAGGATGGTGATTCACCACTTTAAATAGAAGAAGCCCACGTGATTAAGAAATGACAAGTGACAGATTCCACGTTTCACAATTGTTAGCTGATATAACCTAAAATTGTCGCAGCATACGGGGTTGGAAATGACAAGTAACAGATGCCAGGCATCAAAATTCAAATAACTTAAAAATAGAATTTAAATGTGAATTTTACAGGCATTTAAAAACCTTGTGAAATGTTTTGCAACAATTTGTAATTATATGCCTTATGCTCCATTTTTTGATCAAGTTATTCAACCAAACTAATTTCTTCAATAGTGTAAATCATTGGCATTTTTATAAACTGTTGTTTAATTGAACTGAAATTTAAGGGTGTTACGTCAAAGTTAGAATCATTAGAAAATTTGATATTAATAAAACTTTTCTGCATTTTATATGCGAAAATAATTAAAGCTCACATTTCTTTGCCTGTGAAAATATAATTATCGAACTATATATTTGCAGAAGAATTCAGTACCTGTCAGTTATATATTCTGAGAGCAAAAACCTAGTGGAGACATATTAGTAGAATACTTGTGTATCATAGATTAATGAATTATGAACAAAGAAGGAATTTGTATGGATTTATATTGAGTGCAACTTCATTGCTCTATAATGGATTGTTATCGTATATTACTTAAAAAAACTGGTACAATTAATGATTTGCAATACGTGGAAATATCACATCAGATTACTGATAATTAAATTTATCTTAATAGCATAACAAGTTATGCCATTAAGAGTTGTATCAAATATATTGAAATCTACTAAAAAGCATAAGCTACTAAACAAATATCACCCTGTCGCAAGTTTGAACTTGAACTTGGAAATTGTTATATAAACATTAAAGGCAAACTATAAACAACGCGAGCAATCAACGGGAGCGACTTTGAACCTTATGTATGCAATGATCATCACTTTGTATTATATAAATACGCTACCGAACCCTCAGTTCGGCAGACTTTGGTCTCACCTCCAGCTCCGAAGTTTACTCACTTGACGACTGCCTTCTGGGTTCTATCCGCTCCTATAGTTAGTTATACGACTACTTTAGGTTCCATTCCTTTCCTTCCAAACCTGGTACCGGTTAGTCACTTAACGACTGCTAGAACCAGGGGCTGCACAACCTCCATAGTAAAGTCTTGACAAGAAGTTTGTCAGAGTGTTGAGAAAGACAAGTGTCTAAATAGTCAGTTAAAAAGTTTAGTGAAATCTCTTAGTGCTCTTAAATAAAACCCAAACCTTAAGAAAAACTATAAATTATAAGACAGTAAACAAAGACCCATAAACAGTACCTCAAATCGAGAAAACATGCGCACCGTAGTAATCGGGTATAATAGAATCTCATTTTTTCTGACCAATAATTGTTGTTAAAGTTTTATCGTTAATACATTGTTATTGTTATAAACTAAACGTGCTTACTTTATCATCTCTTCTTACCCCACGTAACGCGATCCCGGTCTACCTCAGTTACCCCCCGGCACGCTAAACAAGGCGTGTCCTCCCGAGTAGAACATCCAGTGGTAGATTAAAGGAAGCATTGAGACCCCGTCATTGTACTAATCGCGACGAGGCGAGGCTCTTCTCTGAGAAGTTACTCTTTAAGTAAACGCGCTACCCCTTAAATTACTCGTGACAATATTGAAACAAGTTAGGTAACTTAGCTTGATCTTAACCTCTTTTGTGGAGGATATTGCTAATAAGTCTAAAACCGTTTATTATAGACTCATATCATTATATATCGTCGAACTGAATATTCTGTATATATTAAAATGGCAATAATGGAAATTGAAAATAAAACGATCTTCTATTGCTTCTGCAATAAAAGGATATGGAAACTTATTTCGAACACAGTGTACAATTACTGCTGAAAAAACCATCTGGGCAGCAGTTATTATTAAAATCAATAGTGAATAATTTTACCAACGAACACGTAAATATCCAGGAACCTACGGTATTTTTAAAGAAATCACAAAAATCACTTTTTTGTCATACGCTCCCAAAAATAGCTATTTTACGGACTCATTTGAGTCCGTAAAATGCCTCTTTTTAGGCCTAGTCCCTAAAAGTCGCCATGGCAACCTTTACGGACTATTCCAAAATTCCTGAATATGTCTAAATGTCAAATTTCGAATGACATGACAAAATTGTCAAATAGTTGCTACGATATCAAATTCTAAGCTAACTTTGTCGTACATTATGATTTAAAAAATTATGGTAATTTTGCAAATTTAGGCGTTCTGAAGAATTGCAAAAAGCGTATAAATAAAAATTAAATTTTGGGAGCGTATGACAAAAAATAGTGTTTGTCACACGTACCTAAATGAAGTTTTTCAGGATTCATCTGCTATTCCGGACTCGGCTAACGCCTCGTCCGGAAACAGCAATGATTCGTCCTGAAAAACTCCATTTTAGGTACTTGTAACAAAAATAACTATTTTTCTCCTTTACTTTAAATAATTTATTGCATATTTACTACCTGTCCTCGAATAAGATTCATCAAACTATACATTTACATTAAAACACCAGTGTATAATCGCTCACAATGCTACATCACAGCAATATCCGCTCAGTTACAAAGATTGCTATGATCATGACATTAAAATTTATCAATTTTTACAATTACTATTTACTAAGCAAATTTTGAAATATAAAATATTTATTTTTTAGCGTAATGACTGGAAATAAAAAATAGTATACCTATGCAACTCTCATTCAATGGCTTTTAAGACACTCATTTTCTTCGGTAAACAGTTAATTAAAATATTTTTGGTAGACAATAAAAATAGTAATAGTTTTATGTTATTTGCAGTACACGATTTAATTTAATTTATGTAAAATATAAATAGGATTTTCAGTAATACTTCATTTAATTTCTTTAAATTTTACTTGAAACTTCTAAAAGTTCTTCAAGAATTTTTTCTGGAAATAAAGCAGACTGAATTTTCCGTCAATTTTTGCATGATTTCATGCTTGACAAGCCTTAGGTTTTAGGAACAGTTAGCTCTTTTTTGTTCATACCCATCTGATTGTCTACATCTATTTTTGATAACCTTATTAGATAAATTAATCTGAAGAGTTCTAATTTTTTTATCACGTCAAACAAAGCAAAACCGCAAAACACATTAGTTTTGGTAGAACAGAACGCGTCATAAATCTCCATAAAATCTAAGCAGCTGATACATGATTTAAAATGATTGCAAAATTTATCAACACAAAATTCAGGAATGAATTTGAGACGAAATTCACAAGTATCAAAAGGGCTTTAGAACACAATGTATTCAAAAAAATAAATACTGGATTTGTATAATAATAAAGAACAACAAAAGTATCGCTTTAGCTAAATAACATATCGGAGAATATATGCACAGGGAGGAATCCCCGATGAAACATTTTTTGGCAAAGTTGGCAAGAATTGAAAAAATATGAAGTTCTAAAATAAAAGAAGAAAAATAAGTCATGGAATATATTAACCAGGTTAACTCAGCAACTATAATTTCAAGAGAATCCTCAAAACTAGTTCCGAGACAACAAGAAGGACCTAGACATAGCTAAGTCTACAATTAACTATTCGTTAAGGATTAATAAGTGTAAACCATATGCGTTTGCTAAATTACAAAACCTAAAATCCAATGGCATTAACAGGTGTATAGATTTGTGTACGATTATGATGGACAGACAATTTTTAGCCAACATTTTTCAAAGAATTTGTTGGACTAATAAAGCTACCTTTACAACAGCGAGCATTTTTAATTAAAAATAATAGTCATTGCCATTACTGATTTCTAAAAAGCCGAAGAGGATTCAAAACTCTAAAATATCGAGGTCATCAAAATATTCATGAGTGGTAAAATATTTATAGAGGCCATATCATAGGTCTTATTTTTATATATCAGAACCTCAATGGTGGAAAATATTTCACCTGCAGAGCTGAACTTTTTAACCCCTCCCTAAGTTCACCTTTAAATCACCCACACCTTCCGTGAAAGCGTTCCAGACACGTTCTTGAATTTAACTCATATCCTCCCAGTGGTGCACCAATGTGCCGCCAATATCAAATTCATTTTATATGACTTTCAAATATACTTTAATTTTTATACAGTACCTGCATATGTCCAATATTGCCTTAAAAGAAACAGGCCTTTTCAATATTTTTTTATCAGCCATGAAGGAGCAAATAACTAACTGCAAGTATACAGGGTTATCCAACGAGGACTAGACAAGGCGATTTTTTGACTTTCCCTGTACTGAAATATCCATCTTATGTAATTTTCTCCCGCGAATTCGGATATGTTCAGCAAAAAAACAATTGAACAATCAAATACCAGTGCTAGAGGTCACTTTGATATATTTTTAAATGGGATGCCATATTTTTAATGTGCTTATTCGATTTATCATATAAATTTTGATCTAAAATGATGGATTTTTAATTCAAAAATGCCTTTTTTTCTGCAGTTTTAAATTCGGAAATTGTTCGTCTACCGTACGATTAATACCTGAAAGATGGATACCCGTTTCACTTGTTCAACTTTTAACCTGCTTTAAAGCGGCCGTCAGTCAGACCAAATAATCAACTTTCAAATTTCTATACATACTATATTTTTCACGAATCGGGTAATAAACGTAAAGAAACAAAGCAAGTTTTCTAAAGTAAGACCTTTTCTTGATCTTATCAATAAAAATAATTGCAGCGGAGAGTTGAAAATGTTTCTGTTTCCTGAGTATACGGATTCAAATCGTGAAAAAGTGCATGCTACATTTGCCACACTCATGACGTCATAAGCGTGAGAAATCGTGTTAGTTTGTGTTAAATTTGATTATAACGTATCGGAATCGGTTCAAATGACTAAAATAAATTGGAACTAAGTGAAACTAACCGAAAGTTAATTAAAAGACTAACCAAAACTAACCAAAAGTAACGAAAAGCGCCAAAAAGGGCTAAAATACATCTGAACAGATTAAAAATATTAAGGTAAGTTGAAATGATCTTATATTAACCGAATTTTGGAGACAAACTAAAATTAACCAAAAACATTAAAATTGTAACGTATCGGAACCTGTTCAAATGACTAAAATAATAAATTAAAAGTAACTAACACTAATCGAAAGCTGATTGAATGACTGACCAAAACTAATCACAAGTAACCAAAAGCACCAAAATGGGCTAAAACGTATCGCAATAAGTTGCAAAAATTAAAATAAATTTAAAACAACCAAAACGGACCAAATTTTGGCGACTAACCATAACTAACCAAAAAGATTAAATTTGATTAAAACGTATAGGAGTCGGTTTAGCGATTAAAATAAATTGGAACTAACTGAAACTAACCAAAAAATGATTGAATGACTAACCAGTGATAGCTAAAAATATCCAAAAGCACCAAAACGGGCTAAAACGAATCGGAACAGATTAAAAATATTACAGTATGGTTAGGGCTAATTATATATTAATAGAGAGGGGAGAGTATTTGTTAGGTCTTCACATCTGCACCTTTTTTATTTATTTATTTTTTAATTATGATAATGTATAGTATTAATGATATAAATGCATTTCTTTAATTATATATATTATAAAGACTATGTGTGTAATTTAATTTTTTTAAGCTCTGCTTTTAAAAACTATTTGAATTACAACACAAATCACATTTTTCTATTTTTATTCATCATTTTCAATGTCCCCCGGTTGCATCTTTGCGAAGGACTGTGAATTTTTATATCCTTTATCGATTGATAAACAAATGGTGCCATACTTTGGCAGACATTCCTGCAAGATGTTTATTGGAAGTAAACCAGTTAGTTTTGGCTCCAAATTATGGTGCCTTTCTTCATCAGATGGCTATTTATTTTACTTCCATCCTTATGCAGGAAAGGAAAACAAAAAGTATTCTGAACTTTGACTCGGGGTTTATGAATTTATTGTCTGCCATAGAAACAACCATTCAGTCATACAATTTTCTTTGATATTGTTTTTCTTCTTCTCGACTGTTTGAGCATTTAAAAACTAATGGATTTTTTGCTAGCGGTACAATTAGAGAAAACAGAACTAATAAATAATGCCTCATGGAGAATAGTAACAACTTTTCTAAAAAAGAGTTGGCGCTTTTGATACTGCATATAATAAACTCCAAAATTTGTATGGTTCGCTAAAATGATAATTCTATAGTGGCACTTTGCAGTAATATCTATAACATTCAATCAATAAACAAGGTAAAACGTTATGACAGATAACAGAAAAAAGAAATTCATATATCCCAACTTAATCTTATCAAACAAGCATTATAATATGCTTATGGGAGGTGTAAAGCTCCATGATAACGGAATTTCTAACTATAGAACCAGAGTTTTGAGGAAAAGTGGTAGAGGCCATTGTTCTGCAATACCTTAGACAGTATATTACTAGATGCTTGAAGGCTTTATAATATTGCTAATGATATAAAAATGTTCCAGCTTGATTTAAAGTCGTGCACTGCCTCGCGTCTTTTAAATATTGAAAATTTCAAATTGTAAGAAATGTTCATGAGGTAATGAATGGAATTCGATTTGGTAATCATGACCACACTATTATTCTCCACGAAACTAAAGCTCGAAGGAGATGTAGATTATCCCTTGCATTTGTCATTCTTCTTACCAGTGGTGAGCACTAATGCACTACTATTTTTGCCTATTTTAATTTATATATCGTTAAAAACACCGCAAAGTTTCTTTCTTGTATGACGAATAAAGGAAAATTTAAAGAAATATATTTGTCTTGTCGAAAGTTTTGGCGCCTATGTAAGTTGGCATTTATTTAATATTATGTACGAAGTATTTACGATAAAAACGTTAAACGCTGTTAGCCATCCAAACAAAAATACAAAATTTGATGAATTGACTACTGGACGAGACGATTAGGTTGCGCTCATGTCAATGTCGTCTCGACGGCATTACTAATAATTGTGAACCAATATGAACGGTATAACCCCCTTGAAGAGCTTCAATACCCTTGGGATGAATTTTGTTGATTATATTATTTATCACCTATCAAAATATTTCATGCTTTTTCGCTCTTTAAATACATGTTTCACATAATAAATAGTGTTACATTTAACTGAGCCTCTTGAATGGTAATCCACATATAATTAATTTTATCTTTTTTAGATAGCGAAATGAAGGAAATCATAGTAAAATACTATGTTTCACCTATGCTTTAATTAAAAACAAAATTCAATCCCCGTTTCTAGATAATATTCAGTTCTATCGAAATGGTAATATAAGTAATAAATTCAAAATAAAGAAAGCAAAAGAAGGAATTAACTTTAAATGAGATCTGACTTAATAATAAACTTTAGGGAATAAAACTCTTTAAAATTCTAACTCTTATTAATAAAACGAAAAGATTTAAAAAATGTATACTTTGTCTCGGGGAAAACTCAGTTCCTTCAAATAGATATCAAACATACCTATTAAATATTAATTTCATAAGTTTGCTGATGCATCGGAAGCAGTTAAAAATATTTTGTAATATAATATTGATAAAAATCAGGGTAAACACTGTGGTTTTATCACATACCATATGTATAAAAAGTGAGTTTATACGATTTATAAAATATTCGCGACGTTTTTCAGAAAAATGCAATCCCAATTACTTGGAACGTATTTTCGGAAGTAATTGCACAAGTGCATCAAAATTACCGATAATTTTGCATGACAGTGTGTTGTCTAAAAACTGCATAAGTTCATTTTCATATTTTGAAGAAAGAGCCCGACACCGAAGGTGGAGGGCTCTTTTTCCAAAATATGAAAATGACCGAATGCAGTTTTTCTAAGACAACACGCTCGAATGCAAAATTATCTGGTTATTTTGATGCACGAGTGCAATTCGGGGGAATATTTCCCGAAGCGAGACATCTTAAAAATATATTTTGACTTTGACGTAATTTATAAATTTTCCCTGTCATCATCGTAAGTTTACAATGGAATTACCATAGATACGTACGATGCAATTATCGCCGTGCTCTTTCGGTTTCTACAGTGCAATTATCGCTGTAATTTTCCGAGAATTGCACTCCTCTAATGGGATTTTTTATACATGAGGGAAATATTCAGATTAATTCAACCTTCATGAAATATTCAACAGAAATATGGCGAGAGCATGTCAGTTATCCGATAAACCTACCAATTATACATTCAAAAGATAAGCAACTTAATATGCGTCAGTGATCTTCTGCTTATGCCTTTCTAAAGCTGATACCCAAGGCGATAATTCGTTCCACAGGAAATTGTCGGCAATTTGCTCCTACAAGTGAATAATTGACGCGGGTAATATGTCAAGAAACTGTGACTTCATCGGATATGAGCGGAGAAGCGATTTGCTCTGAATCTAGATCTAGACGGATATGTTTTATTTGGAATTAGAAATATTCCGTGCTGACAGATCGATCACTTAGATTCAGGCGGTTTGTAATTTTATTGGTGTCGAAATGAAGAAATAGGCGAATAGGAGCGATATAGATTTAGAATTTTGCACATATCTATAACGAAAGCAGTTATTTTTGTTGGCTATATATTTTTTGCGATGTCACACATGTTGCTCCACTCTCAAAAATAATAATCACAATTACACATGACACAAAATATATAGCTGTAATTATATGAAATATTAAAAAAAACTGCACAACGGTTAAATATCTGCTTATTTGGTCGTTATAAAATTAGCCAGTTTTTTGAGCTATTAGTTTGATTGTATCCTAGACCGCTTTTTGATCATTGGGATTATTTTAAATATTGATTAATTTTCAAAATATATTTTAGGCATATATTGGTCGCATTACTTACTATATTAATACTTCTCCGCTTAATTACGGTTAAAATACAGTAATAGCCATTCACATCTCGTTGTAGTGATTTAACCATCTGTGTATACAATATCCTTTTACATCAGTGCCCTCCGGAGAGAGTGAAGGGGGCTACAGATGTGCTTGTCTTAAATAGAATAAATATTTAATATTAAATGAGTTTTATTAGCTTGAACTCTAATTGTGTTTCGAGAATATGCTTGTCATCAATATTGACTTGGTTTAAGGTTTTCACCAGGATAGCCCCAGAATTTTTAAAACTGCATACCTTGTATGTGTGTCTGTTTAAAGCTTTTTTTGGTGCAAACCATGAAAACAACCTTACAATATACCATTTTGGGACAATTGACCTTACCTTATTGTGTAATTGCTACTTTATGGTGAAATACAATTGAGGACATCTACCAGCATAAAATGCCGGCCAGATTTAGTTTACTTTCTTTAATGTAGCATTAATTTTTTAACTAATTTCTTTCGTGACTGACATTTCAGGAGTCGGGTTAATGAGTTGGGTGAAGCCTCGGCACACAGTTAGTCAACACAGGAGCTAATTGAGATGCATGTTTTAGTGAAATAATAGGAACACTTTTTAAGTACCAATTCTCTTTGAGATCAGGATATTTATTTATGTCAGGTCGAAATCTTGGAAATTTTTTTCAAATACTGTCGCAAAAGACTTGTGTAGTGTGATATGAGCTCATAGGGAATTGGCTAGGATTAGCGCTGGAAAAAAAACGTCTTCTAGAGTTTGTGCGAAGCCTTATTTCCAGCCCCTCTATCGATAGAAGTAGAACTAGAAAGATATTTTTTTAAAATCGTCCATAGTCACCGACAGTGCGTAGTTTCTCGGTAGAACAGTTTTTCAAATTCATTTGTGGTAACTATCTTCTGCTGAACGTTTCCGGCTTCCGACTGTCGAAGAAACGTGTGAAAGCTTCCATTTCATGTTACGTACCTAGCGATCGGATATCCGGTGCCGGATGATTTTATCCGGCACATGTGAAAAGGCACTGATTGCTTACTTATCTGGAATCTGGAAATGATGATAGGGTCGCCTTGAAAGGCCACGACACTTAGACCCCAGTGGTCCCCCTGTGCATCCTCCCTAGGTTAAACAATCCGTCCAGGTCAATCGCAGAGCAGATGCTCTACTGATTCGTCCTCCTGTCTCACAGAATCATTGTGTAGAGATGTTTCCTTAGCTGGCAGTGTCCAGTCAGAATCCCCGTTGAGTCATAGGTTCTTTCTCGACATACCCAGGTATGCCTTTGGTGTAGACTCATTAGGGTAGCTTAGTAGCTCCCTGGCCAGTCGACAGTTAGTTGTTTCGTCCCATCTTGCCATAAAGTCTTCATTGCTGATCTTTTTTATCATATATATTGCGTACTTAATGTAAGATTCATTTCTCTGAAAGGAAACCAGAGTTTAACACTTGTGTTTCTTTGCCTTTTTAGTGTTTGATACCTTATCGTGTGTTTATTACCACTTTAATTTAAGGCAAGTCAAATGATTTTCGTCATATGAACTGACTATTTGAATAACTAGCTAAATTGTATCCTTTTCGATTTTACGTATTGTGACTTGAATAATCCTATCTAGTATTACGTCCTAGTGAACTCAAGAAGTGTGAACAAACTGTACTCGTGTTTTGGGTAGTTTAGGTTTAGAAATAATTATTTACGGTTTATTTTCATTTGCTTTACTTGTTCTAACACATGTAATCATTAGTAACCATACTTGTTGCATAAGAAGCGAATTATTTCACTTACCACGATTTGTTTACGGTGGTTTTATTTAATGAGTCAGTTTCGTGGATAGTTCATATATTTAATTGCCATTCGTCTTCATTTATTTTACTTGTCCTACTACAAGTAATTATTAGTAACCTTACTTCTTGCATAACAAGTGCCGAATTTTACGTACCATCACTGGTTAACGTTGGTTTTTAAACAATCACTTTCTCCGTAAATTATTATCTACGTTGGGGTTAGTTTGGGTTAGTTTGGGCAACATGCACTAAAACAGAGTTTTATCCACAATACCGAAACAGATGATGCTAACATGGTTAGCGAAACGCGCGTCGAGTGCAAATATTCTGTTTCGGTATTGTGGATAAAACTCTGTTTTAGCGTAAATTATTATAATAGATACTTCTGCTCCGACAGCAAGGCCGCACTAATGGCGCTGAAGTCGACCTCCTTGTTAGTAAGGGAGTGTAGAAACTGGCTGATTGAACTTGCAAAGCTTTAAAAGGTTACGACTGGGTACCGGGACACTCGGGTGTTCCGGGAAACGAGGCCGATGAGGCCTTAGCCAGAGAAAGCTTCGCACGCGGATACTTAGAGCCTGATCCCGGTGTGGAGATCGCCCTGAGTGTTCGCGAAAGAGCTTTGGAGGCGTGGATGGAGGGTCTGGCGAAGAGGTATGACGGACAGCTCCTGGAATGAGACAGATGAGGCTCATGGTACATGGGCTAGCGAAAAGTCTCGCCAGGGAGTTGTTGTGCCCACCTAGGAAAGAGTATAGGGCCCTGGTAGGATTCTACACAGGGCACTGTAGGCTTAGACGGCATTTGACCCTGCTGAGAATTACAGACGAGAGGGAATGTAGATGGTGCATGGAGGACGATGAGACCCCAAACCATCTACTTGCGTTGGCAAGACTCAGATTCTTTGGCGCGACGCTTATCGAGCCAAATTCAGTGCGTCGTGTAAGTCTGAAGGAGATGCGGGCTCTCTTAAGGAAGACCGGCATCTTGTAGGTTCTCTAATGCGGGCTGGGGGCACTAGCCCAATTGGTGGCCTAAGCGCAAGGTCCGCTAGGGGTCACCCCTTCTGCTATTGATACTGACTGATAGATAATACTGTACTTCGTATTCACACTCAGTTTCTTCTAATCTAAAATGAAAGCAAGTAAATGAAATTTATAGAACGTGGCAATCTCTAATTTACCGACGTAGGATTTCAATCTTTACACAGATCCATTGAGTACTTTTCAAAAACTATTCATCATATCCTAATTCCTTTGTTGTAATCTGGGCAGGTACTCCAAAGAGCATCTTTTCCAAAACTTTTGAATTATTTTCTGCATGAATGATACTGTGATTAGGCTGATAACCGATTTGATAACACATCGGAAACATTTCTTTAAGGTAAACAGTCACCAATCAGGAAGTGTCCAGATCCTTTGAATAAGAATACACTAACGCCTCTACCTGTGTTAATACTCTAAAAATATCTTCAAAGATTAATTTTGTATTGTACCTAATACATCTCATATGTTATTTAGCAGATTTTATGCATGATTCTCATTCGATTAAATTGTTTAAACAAAAGTTAGGTTATTTTCTAACCTTTGCCATAAAATCTGCAGTATATATTTTTTTCAACGAAGTTCAAACGAATGTTTTTTGAACATAAATCTTTTCAATCAGTCTAAAACCGAATTGGTATTAACAAGAATGCGTATAACTATGCAAATTTATCCTTTAAATATTTTTCGATCTCACAGTTTGTCATCCTTTAAATTAAGTGGTCCCGCAAAATCTACTCCCGATATCAGACAAAGATATTGAACGATTAGACAATTTCGCGGTAAGTTATCCATTCTCTGATTTAAAGTTAGAGGTTGAACTCTAAGACATTTAATATACTTAGATAAGACATCTCGATCAGTGTTTCTGCTATTAATTAGCCAGAACGTCTGCCTGAGCATTGACAAAATGGTTTGTGAACCCGCATGCAAATTTCGCCGATGCTGATCTAAAGTAATCAACTTAGTTAAAGGAAGTTTTTGTGGTAAACTTACAGGAAAATTGGCCTCCAGGAAAGAGACCTTCACAGGAAAATTGGTCTCTATCTTACCTCCAATTGGTAATAAACTGTCATATTTATCTAAAACGGATCAAGAGACCGGTGATTTCAGCAGTTTGGTTTCAAATTGATTTACGTCATTGTTAACTTGATATTCAATGTCAGTATGTGAGCTGCTCGATTAAAGTCCACCATGATCATATTTTACAACTATTCTATCTCAACTAGCATAAACTGCGTTCCTGGTACATTATGTTAGCAAGTATAACCCTTTGCGAGAATATTTTGTGGTGGCCCACCTATAGACCTTACTCTAGGAGTGAAACGCAAAATTGGTATTAAAAGACTAAATACAGTTTCTTAAAATTCTTAGAGGTGCCGGTATAGGATTCGGCACTCGGGTAAATTTCATTGGTCGATTTAGACTGGCGTGGCCAAATTTGAAATGCCAGTTTACCCATGTCTTTACGGTGCAATGAATTGCTTTCAAGTGCTCTGGTGGTGCAGTGGTCAGATGCTGTGCCTGTGATACGGCGGTCCGGGTTCAATTCCTGCCGGTGTTTTTTTATTTTTTAAGGTCCTGTTTGAAAAAACTTTATTTTCTTCATTTTGGGCATGCTTTGGGTTAATTTTGGTTAGCTTTTTTTGGTTGCGTGACGTGAAATATTAGATATTCTAAAATAGTAAACAAATGTTGCGATTGGACGTGCGTATTCGGAATATAGGATATGCCGTTGACACGTGGTCAGCATATATATTATGATAAAATCCGCGCCAAAAGCATGGTATCATTTCGACCTATGTTTCCGCACCAATCTAACATCCTGGTACCGATTTCGGCACACCGTTTTAATTAGCGAAACGGTCCGAGATCGACCAATGAATAATACCGCCGTGCACCCGCCTCGCATGCTAAGGCACGGTATAAATAAATATACGGTAGGTTACCTGTAGACAAATTTCGAATTTCACCGACAGCGTTTAGCGTCGGAGCGAATCCGAATCAATCTGCTTCGTGGCCTGCGGTGGCTCTGCTACGAGGGACAATGAGTGTGCAAACGCCCAGAGATTGTAGACTGTCGCATCGCGTTATATCATGTATCAAATAATAACCGAGGAAAGCGCATCAGCGAATACTTTTTGAATCTCTCCGGAACGTTGGGCCCGACAGACTGCTCGCGGCTGCAGGCTTTTGCGTTAGATGTAAAAACATCAAAACGATTTTGCTCAGTGACTCTACTCGTACTACTCGATATTGTTTATATTCTGGCTAAGGGAGCGCAATTGAACACAGATATTTTTGAAAACACTAGATCTCCCGCAGGTCGTTCGATCCGCTGATCCAATCTGACTGGCTAGAGGATAGCTCTCTAGGAAATTCCCAGAAGAAACCTTTAATAATCAATGAACATGAAGAACTGCACGCAGAAACACAAGGGACATCTTCAGTCGAAGAACGACTGATTATTCACGTATATGGAGGATCAAACATCCAAGAATGTTCGAAAGTTTTATGTAAGATTTTTATCGACTCTGTTACCTTACCAGCTGAGTTACTTGTAGTTGATAAGTGTATTCCAGGTATAGACATTGTGATAGGTCAAAATTTCACAGAAGATCATAGAATTAAGTATTCACGTACCGGCCCAAAGTTACTATTTGAGTCCGCAGCTCTTCTCTTGATATAAATGCTATGCAAGCATGTCAAGAATTTAATACTGTTAGGATTGGTGTTAATAAGCCTGAAATTCATGATCGCATCAGATCTGTTATTCAACAGTTTCCAGCCTGTTTTCCAAATAGAGATTCAAAATTGGGTTATATTACTGGAATGGAAATGTGGATTAAGTTAAAATCTGATAGACCCATTATTCAAAGACCCTATAGGTTAGATGAGTCAGAAAATATCGTTTTGCGTAACATCATCGATGAGCTTATTCACGACGGGACGATTAGGTCATCACAGTCGCCATATGCCTGACTAGTTAGAATGGTTAAGAGGAAGACACGTGATCATAGGTTATGTGTCGATTATAGATTAATCAACAAACAGACTGTTAAGGAAAATTATCCTTTGCCATTGATTGAAGATTTAATGGATAGATTAGCAGGTCAAAAATATTTTACTAGCTTAGACTGTCGTTCAGGGTACCATCAAATTAGACTCAATTCCTCTAACCGCTTTCAGAACTCCAGAAGGAGAATACGAATATTTAAAGCTCCCGTTTGGTCTAACTAATACCTCGTATATTTTCCAACGAGCTATAGATCACATATTAGGTGACCTCAAGTTTGATAAAATCTTGTTGTATTCAGACGATATTCTGATACGTGAGTGTATAGGAGGGATTCCAAACTCTAGAACATGTTTTAACTCGGTTGCAAAGGCATGGAGTTAGTTTGAACCTGGAGAAGTGTAATTTTCTTTCCAAACAAATATAATATCTGGGATATATCGTAGAGGATGGGGAAAACCCAGTCCTACAAAAATATCTGCGATCAGTAATTTTCCGTGTCCGAAGAATATTCATCAAATTCGACAATTTCTTGGCTTAGTTGGACACTTTCGAAAACTTGTACCTTGTTTGGAATAAAAGTCTAAGCCTCTCACCATTTCGTTAAGAAAAGATCAACCGTGGGTCTGGGCAGAAGAGCTGAAAAACTCCTTTGAAAGTTTAAAGCAGCACATGATGTCAACCTCCATATTAACCTTGTCTCAAACCAATCAGTCAGTATACTGACGCTTGTCGAGTTGATCTAGCTGGGATGCTTGTTCAATTAGAAGATGGAAACAAAAAGGTTTATCGACAATTATAGTAGAATGACCTTTCCTACTGAACAAAGATATCATTCCTTTGAACTGGGAACTCTCGCTGTTGTTTGTTGAGTAAAACGATTTAGATAGTACTTGATCGGAACTCACTTCAAAATATATACTGATTGTAGTGCCGTTCGAAGTGCTATAAAGAAAAAAGATCTTAATCGCCGTATAGGTAAGTGAATTTTGGACTTGCAAGAGAATAACTTTGATATTTTGCATAAGCCGAAATCATGCAGTTGACTGTAGTAAAGTTGTCTATACGGCAGGCATCACGGAGAATGATTGGTTACTTTCATCACAGGAAAATGACAAAGATTTAAGACAATAATTTTACGGTATGGTGAGCGGCATGAAAATTAGGCAATATTTAATGACTACGAGTTACATAGAGGCCTAGTATATAGAAAAGCTGACTATGGAGGTCCAGTAGTTCTTTCAAAAGCTTGCAGATGGAAAGTTTTGTGGTTCAATCATGATAGTATTTGGTTTTCAAAAATGCGCAAATTTATCAACAAATTTATCAGCTCTTGTATAAATTGTATGTTTCACAAGATTCTTTCAAGAAAACGACCAGGTTATTTATTTGCACCCTACACCAAAAATTTCCCGCCCACTTCACATAAGTCACATCGAGCATTTGGGTCCATTTTGTAAAAGTCGACAAGGTAATAGTTATTTAGTTGTTATTGTTTTTTGGGGTGCTAAAAAGAATCATTACCGATAGAGATAAAGCTTTTAGGTCAACACCGTTCAAAGGTTTTTACTAGGAACGACAAATGCAACTACACTACAATGCCGCGTGATAATGGTCAAGTCGAACGGTATAATAAGACAATTCTTGACTCATTGGCTACAATGGGTGCAGATAAATATGATGATGAATGGGATGAGCACGTCAGCAACATTCAGTTGGGTGTCAATAACACTCTCAATAAGACCATTGCAACTTCACCAGCAGAAGCCGTGCTTGGCTATAGATCTAGTCCACAAAATTCAGATCTGTAAAACCTTAGGACCCCGTGGATTTATTGGGTTTACGTAAATCAGTTATCGACATTATAGAGGCTAGTCAGCAATGACAGAAGGCCAGCAACTCTGATATGCATCGCGCTGATCCAAAGTCCTTTAATATCGGTTATTTAGTGCTCGTAGGAATTTCCTCTATTGTCAGCACTGGGAAAAGTTGGAAGCTTGTACCTGAGTGGAAAGGACCGTTCAAAATATCCAGGTGCCATGAGCATGATTGATTTGAGGTGGTTGACATACCTGGCTCCACCATGTCTTAAATTTTGAGCAGATTAAGAAATGGGTTATCTTTGATGATGTTGAATAATGTAAGACAGCTGGCGTGTATATTCCTGTATTAGTGTATCATACGTTAGCCGTCGCGATAGCTCCTGGTTACTTTGTACATATAAGCCATTGGGAATAATATCCCTGGGCTTCAATTAAAATACCTAGAACGTAGGGACTATTGTCCCTGGGTTGGCAAAGTTAAGCATCACGTTGGGTTTTTCTGTGTTTTGACCGTTGGGAAATCGCTCGACCCTGTACGATGCATAAAAAATCCCTGAGATGTGGCAGTCGGGAATAAATTTACTTGGGTCTAAATTCTGGTGGTATTGTTTGATAATCGATTGAATGTGTCCTGAACTAATGCTGTCGGAGCTTTTGAATCCGGAATGATTCGGAAATGAACAGCCCGACGGGAATATCCCTGTGGTATCAAACTATTATTTATTGCCTCGTTTGTTATAAATCTAAGAAGTCGTTTCTATTACAGATATTACCAAGAGAGATATATGATGAATGGTCGATCAACATCCAGTCAGGAGAGCCGAATGTGAGAGGCCAGTATTAAAGCTGACCCTAGTAATCCATCTCATCGCATTTCGTTTCGTTGAGCAAGTAGCTGGTGATATTGACGATGCGACTGGATTCTTCGGAATTATTATTTTACAGACATAAAGATGCTCTGTCGCAAAGGTTATCTCAAGCGTTTTAGACGAACCCTCCCTTTACTCAGATGATGGAAGCAAAAATGCGCAAACGGAGACTGCTTGTGAAAATCAAGAAATGATACAGACGGAAGAAGTTGAAAATCTCGATTCATGTTTAAAGACTGATAGTGGTGAAATATAAGAAAAAAAACTTTGTGATTATAGACCACAAGATTGAGAAAAATATTTCCAAAATCTTTGCAGTTCAAATTGTTACTATGAAAGAAAGTTGCTACACATGCTCTTACTTGAGAGAGCATGCTGAAATTCTGAATGCGTTGGTTTTTTCCCTGGGTTAAGGAGAAATCTCTAGTGGAAAAAAATAAATTGCCAAACCCAATCATTCTAAGACGTGAATCATTATATTTCCCAAATTTAAAGGTGTAAAGAACACTTATAAACTTTTTTAGTATCTTGGATAGGTTATTTACCTACTAATTTGAGCCATTGCGTTAGATATTTCGGAGGGATTCGACATAGTTTGGAATGACGGATTGCTCAACAAACTATCGTCCTTCGGGCTGCCAGTGTCTCTATGCAGGTGGCTTACAAGTTTCCTCAAGAACCGAGTTCTGCACATTGCAATTGATGGACTCAGATACATTCACCATAGATGCGGGAGTGCCTCAGGTTGCAATATTTTCACCAACTCTTTGCCTCATCTATATTAATGACCTGCTAACTGCTTTGCAGACGACAGTACCCTTGTCTCTCAATTTAGATCAGAAAAACCTTTACCAGCGACCGAGACTTATCATCACATACAAGAGAAGATTACAACAATTAATCAAGATCTGGAGAAAGTTCGAACTTGGGGCGCGGGAATTTGGTCCAACTTAATTCTGCAAAAACCCAAGCAGCCGCAAAGCCCTATAAAGCGCAAATAAGACCGTGTTTAGAGTATTGCTCACACATCTGGGGTGGCGCACGTAAGAACACCCTTAAGCTGCTACACTCCATTCAGAAGAGAGCTGTGCGTCTCGTTGGTGACCCGGAGTTTACCCGGGATCTGGATAGTCTGGAATACCGCAGACATGCGGCTGAAATTTTCCAGACGTTCGGGACCTGCAAAGTTCGGGAGCTGCTGTAGACGCTTTTCTTCAGTCGCATGGTAAGAAATTCTGCGACATTTAAATGCTAGTTTGTGCTTTTAATATTTATATTTGCTATATTTAAGACTTATTAATTTTTATGTTGCAATATTTTTGTAGGTATTTAAGTCTGGTCATTATTTAATTTGGCTGTATAGAGAGTATTTCATATGTCGTGCCAATATTGAAGGGTGTGATAATTGTAGCGATTTTAAGAAGAATAGTTTGTATGAACATTTGTTCAAAATTATTTTTTAAATAGTTTTTTGACATTTTTACGAATTACTTCGAATTTGGTACACAGCCTACTAAAAGCAATATGGATGAAACATTAGCATTTCCTTAAAAAGGTTACATGGTGCTGCTTTTTTGGTCACGAATTCTTTGTGCATTTTCATTAGATTTTGCTAATCAAACTACATATATTTTTGTCAACATCTCAACATATTTTCACAAACACTTTCTAAATAATACCAAATATCAAAAAAGGTAGAATGGAAAAAAAGTAATAAAACAAAATGCAAAACACGTTTTTGAAAGCAAAAATGGCCTGTAACGTTTTAAGTAAAAATTCGGGGGGTCTAAAAGAACCGGGACTTGAGAAAAAGGCAGTATTATAACATCACAGAGATTACTTATAGTAGGCTATGTACTAAATTTAAACTTAATGTCGCAAAAAAGCACAAACTAATTCAAATATTTAATTTTATCATTTTCTATATTAAATTTTGGGACATACGTTCGTACGAAATTGTCTTCTTCAAATTGCTAGTGGAATCACATCCTTTAATATTGCCACGACAGTATTTAGTAAATAGATCCTGTTTCAGAAAATTGGGAATATTGCCCAATTAAATAATTATTTTAATAACAACAACAAATAAAATTAATTAAAATAATAGTTTTAGAATAGCTTGAACATTTTTGTTTGATCAATTGTCTTACGTTGCTGATGTTAGTCTATCTATTAATTATTATTTTTTTGACAATGGATTGTTTTATTATTAGCGTTTTTATGTCGTGCTAATAAAATTTTGAAGTATTTATGTTTAGGTTGTTATTTATATATACAAAGTTTTCTGAAATGGAACTTGTTTCAGACCTTTGAGTTTGTGTAACGTATGCCCAAATTATATAATTATTTTAATGGCGACAACAAATAAAATTAGTTAAATTGTTACTTTTAGAATAGTTTGAACATTTTTTCTCTTCCAATTGTTTTATGTTGTTGATGTTTGTCTCGTGTTTATAAAATATTAGTGATTTATTCGTGATACGTTTTCTATTATAAGTTTAACATAGATTAAGTATTATGACCAGGTAAAATAAATCCTTTAAAACTTATATTGCTTCAGTATTATTATCTTGTTTTTTTACAATATTTTTGTTATTATATCTTAGGTTAATGTGCTTTTTTTAAGTGTATTTCGATTTAATTATCATGTTTTTATATTTGGTGATGAATTAAATTGAACAGGGCCGATTTTGGATTAAATGCTGCAAGGCAATTTTAGCTGACTTCTACATATCAAATTGGCTTCAAATTTGGGATGCGTTTGCAGTTCAAATGAAAATATAAAACTATGGTCTTGCTTACACTCCCCCCTCCCTTTTAGGAGTAAGGTAGGGGGGCACTACTTAAAGTATGTCCGATTTTGTTTAAAATTGTTATATAGGGGTTTTTGGGGACAAGGAATTAGAATTTTTTGTCAGATTTTGAAAATTTAAAATGGCAGATTCAACATGTCCGATTTTGGGTTAAATCTTGCAAGTCAATTTTAGCTGACGGCTACCTATCCAATTGGCTTCAAATTTGTTATGCGTATGTAGTTCAAATGAAAATATAAAACTATGGGGTTGCCATTACTTATTCTTATGAAGAAAGTGGTGTTGCTTACACTTCCCACCACCCTTTAAAGGATAGTGGTTAAGGCACTACTTAAAGAATGTCCGATTTGGTTTAAAATTGGTATTAGGGAGTTTTACTTCCCACCACCCTTTAAAGATTAGCCTTGAAGGCACTACTTAAAGAATTTCCGATTTGGATTAAAATTGGTATTAGGGGGTTTTTAGGGACAAGGAATATAATTTTTTTATCCGATATTGAAAATTAAAAATGGCTGATTCAAAATGGCTTTTATGATATACTACGAATCTAAGTTTTATAAATAAAAATATAATATTTACTAAATTTGTGATTTTCCTATACTATAATCCCTACTAAAAATTGAAAAAAAAATGTAAAAAAGTAAATTTTTAAATGCAAGCTTTTGTTTAAATGCACTAAAAATAAGAAAATTAATTTTGAAATACCTAAATCAAACCCATTATTTTGTTACATTAAACATTTTTATATGATATAAAAGCTTGTCGCGAGAAATTTAAACAGGAAAATCTCGCGACAAGCTTTTATATCATATAAAAATGTTTAATGTAACAAAATAATGGGTTTGATTTACTTCAAAAATTTATTTTCCTCTTTTTAGTGCATTTAAATAATAGCTTGTTTTTAAAAATTAATTTTTTACTTTTATTGTTTTAATAAAGGGATATAGTTTTTACAAAAAAAACGCATACGCATTTTTTTTGCTTTTTTATTTTTCATGTCACTGCTGCTATGCATAGAAATTAATTTAACTACGAAAGCAGCCACTATCACATCACCTCATCATGATCTGACTTGAAAAATCGTATTTCACACTTTTCCCCCCGGGAAAAAGGCTTAATTATACTGATATCGCGTAATGTTCTCTAAACTCCAAAGAGTAGTATATATGCCTATTTATTTACTTTTTATTTAAGTTGGTGTCAAGAATCGAAACTTTCTCGAATGTCTTAGCAAGTCACTCCATTTTACGATATTTCCTTTTAGTTTATAATAATCCAAAAAATGCGAAACCCGATAACTTTATCTAACTCATGTAATAACATGTTATCACAAACCCATAACCATCTATGTGCTGTATAATGCCATAAAAATCAGATATATATTTTTCACATCTAGATAGCTTAATAAATTTAGGGATCAAATTTACACAGAAGTTGCATTATGTATTTCTTTAATTAAGCGACAGGGAATAGGAATGGACAATAATTTGGACTTCAGACCAAATAAAAAACAATCAAAGCCAATATGCTATCAAAAAGCAAGTATAATAAATTGCCTCATGATTACACTGTCTTTTGAAACTGTAGAATTCAGTTTTATTCTAATAATGACCAAATGCAAATGCCATATAATTGGCTTCTATAATATTAATAATAATAAGAATTAAAACCGGCTGCATACCTGCTTAATATTCTTAGTGGTATACATTATGTATACAGAATATTCAGAACTCCCGAATTAACCCTTAAGGAATAACATAATATTTATCCCTATAGAATTTAAATATGTGAATTTATTTAGCATTTAATTAAATCTAGAATTGAATAAGGAAAACTAAGCCGTACAATCATATTTCTTAAACGAGACAACCTGTATAAATGTTGTAAGTGTAAAAGAAAGCGCATTTTAATAAATTATTTGCCGTGTGAGAGCATTTACCTGAAAAATATTTACGGAAATTTTGGTTAATAGATATTTACGTTATAAGTCCGGTAATTCAACTTTTACAGTATGAGTGAAATGGTTCGGGACGAGGCGACGAAGGAGCCGAGTCTGGAATTTTGAAACTAATACTGTAAAAGATTTGCCGGACGAATGATGCACAGGGTTATCCAACGAGAACTAGACAAGACGATGTTTTTACTTTCCCTGTACTTTTATAAAAGAAACTGAAACAGCCATCTTATGTAATTTTCTCCCGCGAATTCGGATATGTTCAGCAAAAAACAATTGAACCTCAAATAAAAGTGCTAGGGGTCACTTTGATATTTTTTTAATGGAACACCCTGTATATTACTACATTTTTGGACTCTCTAGAAAAATCTAAACACATTTTGTGTATCATATCCTATACCTACCTTTAGCTTTTACCAAATATTGACAGTTGACTGTCGGGCATTTTGATACTTTGACAGGATTTAAAATCTAAGCCGCACGAGATCGAAGAAAACGGTTTGCACATTCCTATCTTGGGTTTTCATAAGCTATCGAATGATAGTAACTTCGAATTTAACCGGAGGTTTAAAAGTTCTGGTTCATTTTATCCGCAGATTAAATTCGAAGATACTGTCATTCGATAGTTTATGAAAACTTAAGATATGAATGTGCAAACCGTTTTCATTGATCTTGTGCGGTTTAGATTTTAGAGCCTGTCAAAATGTCAAAATATTTGACTTTCAACTGTCAATATTTGGTAAACTGCTAAAGATAGGTATATGATATTATACACAAAGTGAGCTTAGATTTTTCTAGAGAATCCGAAAATGTAGTAATATACAGGGTGTTTTATTTAAAAAAATATCAAAGTGACCCCTAGCACTTTTATTTGATTGATGTTTGCTGAACATATCCGAATTCGCGGGAGAAAATTACATAAGATGGCTATTTCAGTTTTTTAATAAAAGTATAGGGAAAGTCAAAAAATCGCCTTGTCTAGTCCTCGTTGGATAACCCTGTACAATATTTTATTCCATACTGTTCTGTTGAAAATTATGTTTTGAAATAATAATGAAGTTTTAGTCTACGTCGTATATTTGAAAAGTGTTTAGGTATATTTACTAGTGGAAAGGTGTGTGTGTGGGTGTGTTGGTATCGCTATTATTATGACCTCTTGTGTGTGCCTGTGGGTGTACTGTGACAGCTTCCAAAATTGTGACCTCTTACACTCGATGCCACAATATTTTTCCTTTAATTCTCTTCAAATATTATATATTTTGCTATATTTCTGCTAAAGAAGTATAAAGTGCCATCTGTTTGACATGTTACGTATGGCAATTCTTTGTTGCGACGATCGATTAAAGAATACTTTGATGATTTTTTTTTTGTGTAAAAGAGGGCAGAGTCGACGTATACGTGATAGCTCACACATAATAAGCAGTGACCTCATTATTTTCTCCGTAAAGTGGCGCCCCCTGCCACCACCAATTTAACTATTTTTTTTTATTCCAAATTTTTGTATGAAAATATTAGACGATTTAATAGCTATAACAAATTTGGCGATACACTCCATATTTTTTAAGATACCGCGGTTTTTCTTGTCGAGTCATAAAGAGGTCACAATCATAGCTCAACTGAATTCAAGGGCGACTGGGACCATTGAGAGGTCTGAACATTTTTGGCGAGCCGACCATAAGTGCTGGTGAGGACTCGAAAGCAATGATCTTAATAAAAAAAATGCCTTGAAGCACGCCCACGGTTCATGCGATCCCCACTACTAATTCGACTACGTCGCGTTGCATGTTTTCGTTACATAGCATCACGCATGAAACCAATTTATCCTACCGTGCGTAAACAAGTTTCACCTCAAAATATGTGAAAACAAATATAAGTACTTATATCTGGTGCCGGATAGTTACCAGAGCTGGTTAGGCCACTTACTTCTAGGTAACTCGGAGTATGACAAAATAGCCATTAGAAATATTAGAAACATATTTCTCTAAGACTGTATATAGTAACGTCGGTGGTATGAAAATTTCAATTAGTTTAAATTTATTTTAGTCATTGGAACCGATTCCGATAAGTTATAACCAATTTTACTGTTTGTGGTTAATGTTGGTTAGTCGCCAAAATTGGGTTAATTCGGGTTAGTTTTAACTTACTAATATTTTTCATCTGTTCCGGTATGTTATAGCCCATTTTGGTGCTTTTGGTTACTTTTGGTTAGTTATTCACTCACACACATACTTTCAGTTAGTTCCAATTTATTTTAGTCATTTGAACCGGATACGCTATAACCAATTTAAATGGTTTTGATTAATTTTAGTTAAGTTTAGTTAGTTATATTTTTAATCTGTTCCGATACGTTTTAGCCCTTTTTGGGTGCTTTTAGTTACTTTTGGTTAGTCGTTCAATCAGCTGTCGGTTAATTTCAGTTAGTTTTAATTATTATAGTCATTTGAACCCTCCAATATGTTATAATCAAATTTAATATTTTTGGTTAGTCGCCAAAATTCGGTACGTTAATTGATAGTTATAATTTTGAATTTTAATTTATGAAAACGTTTATGGAATTGTAGGATAAATCGAATCTATGCAAATAAAATTTATTTGGCCCGTCGCGGTGTCGCCGTCATAGATTAAATTTTGAATGATACACGTTCGATATGAACTTTGCTTAATGAAACGTGGTTTAACGTTACACGCGTTTCAATATAGTGTTCATATCGAACTAGTATCATTAATAACCATGATACAAAAATATTGTATCATGATTAATAACTATTATTTATTCACGACTTTACACTACAAGCGGCAACGTGGTACAAAACGTGGCAACAGGAGCATT
>MU183375.1:186338-205394 GCA_016904865.1 Pissodes strobi | reverse complement strand
TGGGCCGTCAGGATCCAATCCTCTGAATGTCATCACGCCATCTTGCTTGCGGTCTTCCAATGTTTCTTTTTGACTCACGCGGCCTCCATTCCATGAGTATTTTGGTCCATTTGTTATTGTCTCTGGCCACATGGCCTGCCCAGCGCCACTTCAACCTAGTTGGCAGTACCACTACATCATCGACTCGTGTTTTTCGGCGGATGTCTTTATTTCGCACCCGATCTTTGATGTTAATATCAAGCATTGCTCTTTCCATGGCGCGTTGGCAGATCCTCAACTTATTAGCACTTCATAGTGATTGTCTCGAAACCGTAGGTCGACTGGCAGAATGCATGTGTTGTAGATCTTACGTTTTAGGCTAATCGGGATATTCTGATTTTTAAGAATATAAGTCAGTCTAGAGACAGCCGTCCAGGTGAGACCTGTTCGGCGATTTATTTGATTTTCTTTGCCGAGCTTAATGATATGGTCGAGATAGCTATATTCGTTCACCACTTCGGGAGTCTGATTCTCAACAGTTATGTCGATATTGTCTGTGTTCATAATTTTAGTCTTCCTTATATTCATTGTCAGTCCTGCTTGTTGCAGTTCTTTTATCATAGTGGATAATTCTTCAGAATCATTACTGATGAGCACGATGTCGTCGATAAATCTTAGATGGCTCAGGTATTTTCCATCGATTGAGATGCCTTTATCCAGCCATGGCAGTTTTTTAAATATGTCCTCTAGGGCCAATGTAAACAGCTTAGGGGAGATTGTGTCCCTCTGTCTGACTCCCCTATTTATTGAAATTTTATCGGTGGTCCCTTCATCGTCGATCCTTACTTGCAGTGGCATTTCTATACACATGACCTATTATTCTGGTGTATCTAGAATCGATCCTCGCATTATGCGCCCTTAATAGTATGTGCCGATTTTATGCATTTGGCTGGTAATTCCATCCTCTCCTGTGGCCTTTCCGTTTTTCAGATGTCCTATTGCGTTCCTTAGTTCATTTATATTTATTTCAGATAGTTCTTCGAATCCAACAATTATGACGGGGTGTGCGTGTCTTCTTATGTCGGCTATTGGTGGTTGTATAGTCTTGTTATATAGGTCCTGGTAGCGATTTTACTAAACATACTTAACGCTAGCACAAGACACGCCCACCGTAATACGTCAGCTTAAAAAATCTCCGATATACTCGGCGCCAGCACATCGCACTAAATATACTGCGCTCCAGCACAAGGGTTGGTGTCATCTTGGCTAGCAAAAAGCAGATGTGTAGAAGTTTGACTCAAGTGAGAATGCGAGGCAATAGTTTCGACTCACGTCCCTTGAAAATTTTTGATATTTATTTTCTTTTGGGTTAATTTGTTTTTTGACATGCATTGGGTTAGCTTGGGTTAGTTTTTGTTGGTTGCGGCCCGCAGCCAGCGAAGCGAGTGGAGAGCATTGCATAAAGTAAAAATGTAAAAATTCTTTGAGTTTCCAAATGGGTGAAAAATACTATAATATACCTGACGTATACGCTATTTTACAAAATTAACTTCACGCTAGCACAAGACACGTCCATCCTAATACGTCAGGTATATTATAGTCTTTCACCTATTTTCGAAATGCAAACTTTTTTTACATTTTCTCTTCATGTAAAGCTCTCCACTCGCTCCGCTGGCTGCGGGACGCAACCAACAAAAACTAACCCAAGCTAACCCAATATGTCAAAAAACTAACTAACCCAAAAAAAAAATAAACACACAAAAATACGCATTCTCACTTGAGCCAAACTTCTATACATCTGCTTCCACCAAGCCCTGTGTTGGAGCGCAGTATATTTAGTGCGATGTGCTGGCGCCGAGTATATTGGAGATTTTTAAAGCTGACGTATTACGGTAGGCGTGGCTTGTGCTGGCGTTATGTATATTTAGTAAAATCGCGTCCTGGTAGAAAGCCTGCATTACTGTAGCGATCTCGCTTCTCCCACATGCAAGATTTCCTTGGCCATCCCTCAATTTCGCGTTTTGAAGTTTTCCTCTGTTTCTCTTCAACTTAACCACCTTCATGTTCATGTTATTCTCGATCAATTTTTCGATTTGGCTAGTGTCATATCTTCTTAGGTCTTTTCTGATTTCCTTCTTGACTCCTTTATTTAGCTCCTCATACGTTGGAGAATCCCTGTCTGTTTTTCTGCGTAGCTCAATGAGGGTGTTGGTTTCGTTACTAATTTTTGTGTCTTCAATTTTGTATATACAGTCTTTTTTGCTGCTGTTTGGATACTTTCTGTTATTTTCTTTGAGAGATCGTCTAGGTTTAATTCTCTTAGGTTTTCTGTTGGCTCTAGTTTGTTCTCGATGATAGTGATATTCTATCTTATCTGCGAGCTTTATTATCAATGGGCGCATGCTCCTTTCTATTCGCCCTTTGCGTTCCAGTCGAGTGTTGATCCTGAACTTGCCTCTGACCAATCGGTGGTCACTGCCTGTGTTAAAGTGGTTTAGTGCAGAAACATCTAGACACGTTGATAGAATATAATCGATTTCGTTCTTTACCGTGCCATCTGGGCTTCTCCACGTCCATCTTCTTTGAGGGTACTTTTTGAAAAAGCTTTTCAAGCAATAGAGATTTTCACGACAGAGGAAGTCTAGAATTACCTGACCTCTATGATTTCGCTCTCCCAGCCCGAAATGTCCGATGTTATGCGGGTCTGATGCATTTCGTCGACCTAGCCTTCGCATTAAAATCTCCTAATATTATCTTAGATTTTGTTCTTTCAGAGTTTATTGCTATTGCTATATATATCTTCATAAAATTGTTCGCATTCTTCTTCCGTAGACTGGCTGGTCGGAGCATATGCTTGGATTATTTGCACGTTATGCATCTTGTTGAGCTGTATCGTGATATATATGACTCTGTCTGAGATTGCTCCTTCTATGTATTCTTAGAAATTGGTCGGCGGATAATTATAATAATGTTTCTGTTTACCTATTTCTCGGAACTTGTTACGTAAGCCACTGCCGATCTGGGAGAGTGTTATGTGACGACGTAGTGATAGAAAAACGCTAGTCATGTCTCGGGGTCTGATGAATCAGACAGTATGATTATGAGACAGAAAAAGATACGTAGACACATTGATATCCTTCCTGTTCGGGTAAAAAGCCGCTTTTATTTTGATTTGTTCGAATATGCAGTTAATAGTATGGAATTAGGTGTTTAATTTACGAAATTTTTAACATCAGAAGTGGAATAGTGCCTTAACGCCGTTAGTGGACTGTTGTGCATTTGTTGTTTTGTGTTTTTGGTCGTTATACTGCTATGGTGAAAAACGACTTTTGATAAACTTTGGATTGACAAAGGTTTAAATAATAACAATAGACGATGTCTTCTAGTGATGGTGGTGCTTCAACTCATGCAGTTTTATTGGAATTGGTAAAGGCTTTGCAGTTCCAGGAATCTAGGGAGCAGGTAGATTTGCCGTATTTTAGACCCGAAAATAACGATATCCGGAAATGGGTAAGTGATGTTGAACATATCAAAAATGCAATTGGATTGTCCGATGTACAAATTTTGGCAAAAATTGGGCGCTTTTTATTCTAAAAGATGGTTTGAACGTTGGGATCCAGATTGTAGAGATTGACCTACATTTCGGACAGAATATGTGGAAGCTTCTCCTTCAAAAAAAAAATCTAGGGCGGTTGCTGGACGACGCAGTTAAATTCGTTAGTTCCAATGTTAACACCTATGAAACTTATGTTCACGAAAACACAAACATGTTCTAAAATTTGCGTGCGAGTTGGTCTGAAGCTGATCTAGTAGAATTAGTTATGTATGATATTTCTGAATTAGACGTGCGGAACGCAGCTACAAACAGCGACTGTCAAACAGTTTCTGATTTACTTGTATTTTTGTCATCGTTCTCTAAACCTTCACGTAATAACAATGACCACCAAAAATTAAATATTAGTGAATGTACTCAGTTTTTTAAAAGGAAATTTCCCACGATTGATCACCACAGTATTACATCTTAGAAAATAAATAAACAATGTTTTCAGTGTGGTAAGACAAAGCTAATTGTCGAGGTAAGATGATTAAAACATCGTTTGAAAATAAAACTCCAACTTCTAATCATGTTTTACCATCAACCTCTCAAAGCAATGATGAGATTTGTGGTTTCAGTGCCAAGCGGGGTCACAATGTTTCAAATTGCTTTCTGAAAGCTGCAATAGGTAAACGTCGCAGTGGAAAGGGTGAGGTCTTCACAAGAATGCTTTATATTTTTATTTGTTTCTGGTATTTGTCTCGATAGCAGCAAAGCCAAGTGAAAGGCTGAGGTATTCACAAAAATGCTTTATATTTCTATTTGTTTTTCGTCTTTGTCTCGATAGCAGCAAAGCTAAGTGAAAGGCTGAGTGAGGTCTTCACAAAAATGCGTTATATTTCTATTTGTTTTCGGTCTTTGTCTCGATAGCAGCAAAGCCAAGTGAATGGCTGAGTTATTCACAAAAATGCTTTATATTTCTATTTGTTTTTCGTCTTTGTCTCAATAGCAGCAAAGCTAAGTGAAAAGCTGAGGTCTTCACAAAAATGCTTTATATTTCTATTTGTTTTTTGGTCTTTGTCTTGATAGCAGCAAAGCCAAGTGGAAGGCTGAGGTCTTCACAAGAATGCTTTATATTTCTATTTTTTTTTGGTCCTTGTCTCTATAGCAGCAAAGCCAAGTGAAAGGGTGAGGTCTTCACAAGAAAGGTTTATATTTCTTGATCTTTGACTGACGGTTCAGAACCAAACGAACTCTTAAGAAGAAATAAATAAAAACGAGAAGAAAATATTCCAATGAACATTTAAGAAAAAAATGTGTTTACCTTACTGGTTCTTGAATCCCCCTAATAACCAAATCGATAGCTATTGTCATGTATTGCTTCAAGTCTTTTTGGGTTTCCATGTTGAGAGGCTCGAAATTTTGTTCCGTAGGATCCCACGTGGCCAGTATCATGGTACAGTTGTTATCGTTCGAGTTATTTTTTTGTTCTTTCTACAATCAAATAATTCAATGTTAATTAAGGCAATGGGATTGTTCAGCAAAAAATCCAAAACACCCCCTTCTTGTGAATAGCTAAGTAACTCAAACACAATTTATTAACTTATGCAATGATATTAATTTTTCTCAAAGTTATTATACATTATTACTCTCTATTATTGCAGATGAATCTAAAACCAACACTGTGCCATCATTTTAAGAGTGCTGATGCTAGGGATTTGCTTTGTCAATACATTTTTGTCGATTAAACAGTAATAATTATACTTTTCTTACCATTTCGAGAAGTTGCATATCGGAATGTCGAACGTGCCTTCCCGGCGCTACTAACACGCCAAAGCACCTCTCGATAACCAACTGGGGTCCGTTGTCCGATACTTGCTTAATACTGATGGACAACTGCTTCTCGAGATTCGTTTTGAGCCTGAACCCGTTTCGGTCTTTACCGACAGTTGAATGCGAGCCCTAGACAAATATTAAACGCTTACAATTTGGCACAAATATTCTGCTTATATTATATATTACCTTTCCGTCTTCCTCTTTTATTTCAAGGTTAACCTCGAAAACGTACATTAGAGTTCTGGCCTCGAGAAGATTGGTGACTGAGCCGCTCATCATATCCGCAGCGGACGCAACGCTGCTGCTCATCGATCTTGGGACGCGTTGAAACGCCTTAGCGAAACAAGCTGGAAAAGTGTTGTGATATTACAAAAGGTTTCTAAGCTAAATAGGTAGGTTGCCTATTACCCGACACTCGTGATACTGCCTCCACTATATCGCACCGAAACACGTGACACTGGAAAATAGCAGACTCCTGAGTATCTCCGTGCGACCAGGTAAATGCAAAACAGCTGGCTTCCTTGCTATCCGCGGATCCTCGAGCGTAGAACAAAATACGATGAATCTCGTATCTGGATATCACGGAACTTGTCTGGGCATCATATAATCTGAAATTTACAGCAATCATTGACAGTGTGACTACAAAGCAAACTTTTCGAAAGAAGGAACTGGATCTAGGGCCCCAGTATGAGCAGGTTGTTTATTAAAATACACACACCGGCATAATTGGGGGAACGGGCAAAATTTACACTAAGTTTGACTTCAATTTTCTCTTGAACCCTTCACTCGATTTTGACTTTTTTTTTGTTAGATTGTAGCCTGGTCCTTTCAGAATTCGTTAGAGGTATTGCTGTTTTTAAAAAATTGGTCCTAATGTCATATACAGGGCTAAAAAGAAAGTAGTGTTTTTTTGTCAATTTTTTGGGACACTGTGTAGAGTGAACGAATAAAATTCAATATCATTCGATAATACCAAATTAAAGATTGATCCTTTCTGAACATTTTCTTTTTTTATTCACTCTGATACCTCGAATATTAAGGATGCTACAGGGTTTTGTTAAAAATAGTGCACTGGCCTACTTTTTAAGGGTCAATGAATTTTTGTTAATCTTTAATATGTTATCAAGATCATTAAATCTAAAATTTTTTATGGCATTAAGTTTCATTCCTGACAGTGCTACCGTAACTTATACCGTGATAAATAAAAGTCATTTCTATGTTTTCCATTTTGTGAAATGTTATTTTCGAAGACCTTCCTTCAGACTTGATCCAGGCTTAGGACTGGTCCAATTTGTGCTTTAGTTCATAAATTGGAGCGTGTTTATTTATCTCTGTATAGATAACGGCAACACTATCAGGAATGAAACTTAATGTCATAAAAAATTTTGATTTAATGGTCTCTATAACATATCAAAGATTAACGAAAATTCAATGACCCTTAAAAAGTAGGCCAATTCACTATTTTTCACACAACCCTGTAGCATCCATAATATTCGAGGTATCAGTGCGAATAAAAAAAGAAAATGTTCAGAAAGGATCAATCTTTAATTTGGCATTATCGAATGATATCAAATATCATTCGTTCACGCTACAAAGGTTAAGGGAAATTCATCGACCCATAAAAAGTACTATTTTTAACAAAACCCTGTAGCATCCTTAATATTCGAGGTATCAGAGTGAATAAAAAAAGAAAATGTTCAGAAAGGATCAATCTTAAATTTGGCATTATCGAATGATATCGAATTTCATTCGTTCACTCTACAGAGTGTCCCAAAAATTGACAAAAAACATTACTTTCTTTTTAGCCCTGTATATGACATTAGGACCAATTGTTTAAAATCAGCATTATCTCTAACGTATTCCTAAAGAACCAGGCTACAATTCAATAAAAAAAAGTCAAAATCGAGTGAAGGGTTCAAGAGAAAATTGAAGTCAAACTTAGTGTAAATTTTGCCCGTTCCCCTAATTATGCCGATGTGTGTATTTACATATCGTTATATGTCATAATTCTGTGTTTTGCAGACGACTATACTATTGGGCAAGACGTAGATAGTGTTCTGGAGTGGTACTAGAATCGTCATGGAACGTACTAAAGTACAAAAGTGCATTCATTTTCACATCAAAACGATTTTGGGTGACTTGGTTCCTAACAGGGGTGCGTTTCATTTAAAGGTCCATTTATTATAAACTCGTAAAGTTCGCAATGTTGTGGTTGGAAAGGTCGTAGTTGGTGAGGTTCGGAGTTCACAATAAACTGCGTTTATATCAAAGACATGTCTTTGGTTTATATACAACAAAATCTTTATATTTGATTGGCTAAAAAATGCCGACGCGCGCCGTCGAATGTCCAATAAGCCATGATATTCGACATTTACAGTGATCACTGTAGTGTTTAGCTGATCTACTATATTTTCTAGTCTATGGCAACTGTAATGACAAATGACAGACATAGAAGAGATAGGTTAGGTTCTGAACAGATTTGTGTACCTCGTTTCGGAATATATATGTTTTGGTTGAAAATAACTTAACAGAGTTTGTTTAAATATTTACCAATCATAGCAAACAATTAACAATAAACAATAAACACCACATTTTGGCGACGAGTAAGTGATTTTGAACCCGCAAACATGGAAAACACGCTGGGTGCCGTGTAATGTTTCAAAATTCATGAAGTAAATGTTGGAGCACGATGGCAAAAGTGGATAAAGAGATTTGACAACTTTCTGGTTGCATCAGGCATCACCAGTGATGACCGGAAAGAGGCGATGCTACTCCACTGTGGAGAAGAGGTATTTGATATTTTTAACTCCTTACCCGATCCTCCACCCCAAATTGACCCTACCACCAACACCCTAATTGTAATTCCCAAATATGAATTGGCAAAACTTAAATTAAACGCTCATTTCTCACCTCAAATTAATGCCGAATTTGAAATTTATAATTTTCGTCAGTCAAAGCAAAACTGTGACGAAACAATTGATGAATATTATGTCAGGCTTTTAAAATTAAGTTTAAATTGTGGATTTATTGACAAAGATAGGGAAATAAAATCTCAAATCATACAGGGGACTATTTTGTCAAAATTAAGAAGGTACGCACTTACAGATAACCCCACTCTCAAACAAATTTTAACACAGGCCAAGGTTTACGAAATGACTGAAAAAGAAGTGCATGAAATGGAAAGCAATGAAATGAATGTGAATAGGTTAAGGTTAGGCACGAACAGCAGCAACAATCCAAACAGAAACAGGCCATATAGCAGCAGCTTTAAACCAAACACACAAAAATACAAACAGCAGGAGCAACAAACCTGTCGAAACTGTGGTAATGACTGGCATGTCAATGGTAGACAAACCTGTCCCGCTTTTAATGAAACCTGTCATTTTTGCAACAAAAAAGGACATTTCTCTAAGGTGTGCATGGCTAAACAAGACAGCAGGTATAGAAATCAATCTGAACAAGCACAAGGATCAAGTAAGCAGAGGTACAAGTCGCAGCATCAGCAGCAGTATGGAGAACAACCCAGTAACAATGCCAAGGTTAATTGCACGAGGCATGAAGAAAATAGTGACCCTGACTATTCCTTCAATCTTGGCACAAAAGGCAGTACTCTACTACAAATCACCTTAAATGTTAATGGGCAACAATTAGTATTTATTATAGATACAGGCACATCTGTTAATCTGATTTCTGAGCAAACATACTACACAAATTTTAAAGATCCACTCATTGCTGACGATAGCAAGATTTATCCTTATGGTCACTCAACAAATCTTGAAATAACTGGAAGATTACCAGTAATCATAAAACATAAAAATAAAAGCATTCAATCAGATTTAATTGTGGTAAAAGGGAACACTGAATCTTTGTTATTTTATCAGGCATCAAAAGACTTGAACATTGTGTAATTTGCCAATTTTGTTAACAACATGACTGACAAGGATTTGGTAGAAAAATGTTATCCTGAACTAGTTGGAGGCATAGGAAAACTGGCTGACACCACCATAAAACTACATATTAACCCAAACATACCACCCATTGTGAACAAACATAGGAGAATACCATTTCATATTAGAGAAAAAGTTGAATCAGGACTGTCAAGACTGAAAAAGCAAGATATAATAGAAAGGACAACAGGACCAACACTGTAATTGTACTTAAACAAAGTAATCCAGATGAAATCAGGATATGTGTGGACATGAAAAACGCCAACAAAGCTATAATCAGGGAACGACATGTTACACCAACAATTGATGAGGTCATAACACAACTAAATGGATCAACAATGTTTAGCAAAATCGACCTAAAAGAAGGGTATCATCAATTAACATTATCTGAAGAGTCAAGATTCATAACGACATTCTCAACACACATTGGATTGTTCCGGTATGAAAGGCTAAGTTTTGGAATCAATTCGGCAGCAGAAATTTTCTAAAACACCATCAGTAAACGGCTACAGAACATCCAGGGAGTTATCAACATCAGTGATGACATTTTGATTTTTGACAAGAACAAACCCGAGCATGATACCACTTCGAGAACAGTTCTTCAAACCCTAAAAGAACAATCTTACAATCAAGAAGTACCAATAAAATAAAATTTTATGGCTTTGTCTTTTCTTCCGAAGGAATCCATCTAGATTTGAACAAGGTGAGCAGCATTTTAAACCTCAAAAGTCCTGAGAGCTCAGGTGAAGTCAGATCCTTTCTTGGAATGATCGGATATGTGGGCAAGTTTATACCTAAACTGTCAGAAAAAGCAGAACCATTGCGACAACTCACTTTCAAAGATGCAGTTTTTCATTGGACAGAACACCATGAGCAACTTTTTAATATGCTGAAGCAAGAATTAAGCAATACTAAAAATCTTGCTTATTTTTATGTTGATGGAAGCCCTACTGGAATTGGATCAATACTAGCCCAAGAAGATGTCAAAGGCAATATACACATTGTTGCTTATGCTAGCACCACACTTTCTGATGTACAAAAAAGATACAGTCAATTTGAAAAGGAAGCACTTGCTTGTACTTGGTCCATACAACATTTTCACAATTATCTTTATGGTTCCACATTTATATTACATTGTGACAACTTACCCATTGTAAAGATATTAGAAAACACAAGAACAGCTTCGAATGCAAGAGTTGAAAGACTTTTATTAAGAATCCAGCCTTATAACTTCAAGGTAGTTCATCAAAATGGCATCACTAATCCATCTGACTATTTATCAAGACATCCAGAGCCAACCACATGTGAACAATATGTCCAACAAGATAAAGTAGAACAATATGTCAATTTGTTTATCAAGAATTCTCTAGCCGAGGTCCAAAAAGCTACCCAAAAAGACAAAACACTTCAAACTTTGATTGAGGATATATCGAACAATGATCAAAGATATTGGAAGCTACCAAAACTAACACCTTATTCAAAAATTAAGGATGAATTTATTCATGGTGATCAAGTTATCCTGAGAGACCACAGAACTATTTTACCCATGTCTTTACAAGAAAGAGCAATAGAAATGGCTCATAAAGGACACTTAGGCATAACTAAAACCAAGCAATTGTTGAGAACAAAAACATGGTTTCCAAATCTAGACATTTTAACTGAAAAATACATAAAATCCTGCATACCATGCCAAGCAGTTACTAAGGTGAATCATAGGGATCCAATAAAATCAAGTCTACTACCAGAGTATCCTTTTCAACATATTGATATATGAAAATTTTTACTAAAAAATTCATGAGTTTTTGATAAATTATAGGAGCACACCACACTCCACAACCGAAAAATCACCATTTGAAATTGTGTTTGGTAGGAAGATGAATAATTTTCTTCCACATTGAAAAACCTCAAATCAAATGAATATGAAGACATCAAGCAACTGGATTTCAAGAACAAATTGAAACAGAAGAAACATGCAGACAAGAAGAGGAAGACTAAGTCCCATAACTTTCAAATAGGAGATTTAGTTCTGTGTAAACAGACAAAAAGAAATATTTTGACACCTGCCTATGACCCAAGACCTATAACAATTGTACAAATTATGAGTACATCAATAAAAGCCAAGAGAAATGAATATGTTTTACTAGGAATTCATCTTTCTTTAAAAAATTCCTGATCCCTTCGAACAATCAAGATTCGAAGGAAAAGAGTGTTTCGTGTAGAGATGAAACTCAGATAGTACCAACTCAGAAAAAAACCAATTTGCCAATGATCCTCCCCCTCCATTACAATATCCTTTCCCACTCCCTCCAACACCAGTAAGTGAAACCAGCCGGAGAGAAGATCATCCTGGTGAGGTCCCTGAAATCGACTCTGAAGAACGAAAGAAGCCGACTCACTTAACTACTTTGAACCATCTTTGTTTAATGACTCAAACAACGGCATTGAGCTCATTTTTGAATCAAGCTCATCAGAAGCTCCTCAGAAGAGAACTTCAGAAGCTTCCAAGAAGAGACGTCCAGCAGCCCTGAAGAGGAAGACCAAACAAGAAGTACATCCTCATCTTAACTTCTTGACTCGATGGCGAATCTTGATGATATGGCAAATCCTGATAATATGGTGAAGGCTAAGGAGAGACCAAAAAGAGATTATAAAATGCCAAGCCGCTATGAAGATTTTGTAATAGAGTAAGAAATTGATATTTCAAAGTGAAATGTTATGTTCATTTGTTTTATGTATATCTTAAACTTAATGTTTTTCAGTGCCTATGTTTTTTAGTATGTTTATCATATGTTTGTTTTTACTTTTTTTTCATTAATGTCATGCTTTTATATCTAGGATTGTTTTTAATTGTGCCAGGGGAGAATTGTAGTGTTTAGCTGATCTACTATATTTTCTAGTCTATGGTAACTGTAATGTTAAATGACAGACACAGAAGAGATAGGTTAGGTTCTGAACAGATTTGTGTACCTCGTTTTGGAATATATGTTTTAGTTGAAAATAACTTAACAGGGTTTGTTTAAACATTTACCAATCATAGCAAACAATTAACAATAAACACCACAATCAAGTGCTAATAAAGCAATTTTTCATTGGCAGAAATGAACTTTCTGAACTACGAACATAAAATTTAGTGTCACATTCTGAAAATTCAGCGAACTTTTTACAAACTGAGTTTATAAATTGAACTGAATGACTTGACTAGTTTATCTTGAACTAAAATTGCAACTGCCAACTGAACCTGAGCATTGCGAACTTTCGAGTTTTTAAATTCAGCGTTAATGTTGAATAAGTAGATAAGATCCATACACGCGAAAAAGTTTAATTGCAATAGGTAGGTAAGGTAGGTATATCAGTGCAAAATGTACAGGTTTAATTATAATTTGAATACTACTTATCTTATAATTGTGTCTAGGTGTTGAAGCTTACGGGAACTGCTTTGAGAATTTAAATCTGTTATTTGTTTAAATCAGAATCACACATTTGAAAAAAAAAATAGTAAATACATTCTGTTCATGGGTTTCTTTTTTTTCGGTTCCTTGAAACTGTTCTTTCCTCTTCGTTTGATATATACAATTAGATAGAGAGGCACTGTCATTTGATCCAGCTTGGGGCGCGCAGAGCGATTATCAGTTAACAAGTAATAGAAGGGTTTTAAAAATCAATGGCGTCACGCGGCATCTTTGTTTTAATTTCGCTAGAAAAAGGATAGCGGTCTTCTTCTTTTTAGAGTGTAAAGGCCTGAGGCTTAATTCGCCAGGTAGAGGACAGGGGCATTTGATTTAGTAAAATTATACCAACCAGTTGACTCACATCAGTTTCGCGAAATTACAAAACAACACTGTTTTATAGATGAAAAACTTACATTTTCAGCTTTATTTCTATTCCATAAAATTGAAAAATTCTCAATTTCACAATAAAGTCAATGAAATAAAAAATAAACAGAATTTGAGGGAATACTTGACCTTCCGCCCATCAATCTTTTGATACAGGAAGAGGTCATGATGGGACTTTTATTTATCACATTCAAAACACAAGAGTCTAGGTGCACCGATTGCGAAAATTCGCGCGTGTGTAACACACGATTCCTATGAAATATTGACTATTATTTCACTTCACGCATGGCCCTCCGCCCGCTTCGGGGGCGCAACCAACAACAACTAACCCAATGCATACCCAAAAATGGAGAAAAGAACTTATTACAAACATAACCTTAAAAGAAAGTTTCGTCGTTGACGGGAATCGAACCCGGGTTGCCGCCCACAGTTGTGTCTGCTAACGCATCACAAAGACAGCGTGTAACCACTGAACCACCAGGCTCGCCAAATGTGTGACAAAACTTGAGCATGCGCACATTTTTGCAATCGGTGTACCTATCCTCTTACTTGGATCTAGCCCCAGCACGGCACCTAATGAGCCCAATGTATTTCACTCATTGACATATTAAAGGTTTACGTCAATGATAAAAAAGTTTCGTCGCTGACGGGAATCGAACCCAAGCTCCCAGAGTTGTGTCTGCTACCGCATCGCAAACATCGGACCACCAGGCTCACAGGCCGACAATTAAATGCCTTTTGCCAAATGTGTGACAAAACCTGAGCATGCGCGCATTTTTGCAATCGGTGTATGTACCTATCCGCTACTTGGAGCTAGCCCTAACACGGCACCTAATGAGCCCAATGTATTATTATTATTTCACTTCACGCATATCCCTCCGCTCGCTTCACTCGCTACGGAGGTTCAACGAACAGGAACTAACCAAAACTAACCCAAGCCCAAGACATGGCCCAAAATGAAAATAAAAACTTTATAAACATAACCTTCAAAAAAATTTAAACCGACGGGAATTGAACCCAAGGCCACCGTATCAAAAGCCCAGCATCTAATCACTGAACCACCAGAGCACTTACAAATAATTCCTTGCACGCAGACATCGGAAAAAATGAACGCTCATTAGGCATTAGGTGCGGTGCTAGAGCTAGCTCTAAATATCCGCTTCTGTTCAAAACACACTGCCAACCCTCAGAAGAGGATCTGTAGGTAATAAACTCATTGAAGACATTTGTAAGCGTGCCTGAGACATGAGATGAAGATGAGATCAGACCACACGACACCAAAATATGTCTATGACATTCACTTTGAGATAATTATTCAGGATCGAAATGCATGGATAAGCAAAAACCAGATTTCCTCTCTAGAACAATGGTGTGATTCACCCAAAACTGAGGAAGGAACAGGGGCGGGAATACATGGGTTAGCATCAAGAAGAGACTTGTTTTTTTTTTACTGGGTAAACTCTCGAGTATATTCCAAGCAGAAACCTATGCCAATCCCAATCTACAATGTCCATAAAGCTCTCATGCAAATTTTCCTTGCTCATCCGGATGAAGCTCTTGCGGCTATGGCAGCTCCCATAAATGACACGTTTTGTAAAGGAACATTTCCATCTTGCCTTAAGAGGGCTCAGGTTTTACCTCTTTTTAGGGGTGGGGATCATGGAGACCCTTCAAGTTACAGACCCATATCCCTACTCCCCACACTTTCGAAGATTGTGGTAAAGCTAGTGAAAAGAAGGGCCTTGGCGTTTTTGCAGAGGCATTCCATTCTGAGGTAGGAGCAGTTTGGATTTGTGCACTCTAGGAGTACTAACGATGCCATTTTTTCTTGTATCTCCAGCTGAATGAGGGTGAAGCGGCTGCGGCAATGTTCTGTGATTTGTCAAAAGCGTTCGATTGCGTGAATCACGGAATACTGTTGCAGAAGCTTGAATTTGATGGTTTCAGGGGTGCTGCCTTGGACTGATTCAGGTCCTACTTGTCGGATCGCACTCAGAGAGTGGTGTTGGGAGGTCGGGTGTCAACGCCTATGGTGACGACAGCCGGTGTCCCTCAGAGATCGGTTTTGAGGCCACTGTTGTTCCTGATATATATCAACGATCTGCCCTCTATTGACATGGGTGGCTTTTTTACGATTTTCGCGGATGACACGGCTATCCTTTGGCACCACCGGGATATCAAGTTACTGGGGGAAATTATTAATAGTAATAATAGTGATCTGGCAAGGATTGGAAGGTGGTGCAATTCCAACCTTTTGGTTTTTAACGCTTCAAAAACCAACGTTGTCAGCTTTAAGCGTGATGATGTTGATGTTTCAATTATTGATAACATGAATGTAGGTTGTGCGGATGTTGTGCGTTTTCTATGGGTATATATAGATGGAGCCCTGAAGTTTGCTACGCATGTTTCCAACATTTCTGCGAGACTTGCGTCTGGGTGCTATGCAATACGAATAATATCTAGTGAGTTGCATACAGAGGTAGCTAGAAGTGCTTATTTCGCATTTATTGAAAATCATCTTCGATACGGAATATGCTTTTGGGGATCTTGTTCTCTATAGCTTTTTAACTCGCTGTTTATTTTGCAAAAGAGAACCCTAAGATATATTTGTCGGGCTGCACCCACAGATTCCTGTAGGCCTCTGTTTCTTGCCCAGGGAATTCTAACTCTACCCAGTATTTTTATATTGGAGACTGTGTGTTTGATGCATGCAGCGGATATTAACAGATCTTCTTGCCATATCTCTATGCTGATGATTTGAAAGTTTTCATACCTATTATTTCTAAGGATGACTGTGTAAAACTTCAAAATGATCTCACCTGCTTTACTGAATGGTGTAAATCCAATAAACTAAATCTTAATGTAAATAAATGTAAATCAATAACCTTCCATCGTAGGAGAAATCCGATTTTCTTTCAATATAGAATTGATGACATGGATTTGGAAAATGTTCATAATGTACGGGATTTGGGTGTAATTCTGGATCAAAAATTTACATTTGTCAACCATATAGTGGAAATTTCTAATAAAGCAATGAAGTTGCTGGGTTATGTCTTACGGTCACTTAAGGACTTCAACAATATTTATGTCTTAAAGGATGTCTATTGTGCAGTGGTTAGAAGTGTACTAGAGTATGGCTGTACGGTCTGGTCGCCATTTTATCAAAATCATATTAACCTCTTGGAAAAGGTACAGAGAAAATTTCTTCGGCACATTGCCTATAAGCTGGGAATACCCACTGAGACCATAAATTATGAGGACCTTTATACACTGCTGAATTTGCCCAAATTAAAAACCAGAAGGACCTATATAGATTTATGTAATCTCTTTAAATTATTAAATGAGCTCATTAATTCTCCTAGTCTTCTTGCTCAGGTTAATCTGCATGTACCTGCTAGACGTAACAGACGTGAGTACTTATTTAAAACACAATTTCATAGGACGAATTATGGATTTAATACACCTATTGACAGGATCTGCAGGTTGGCCAATGAGCTGCCCGATTCAATGGATATTTTTAATATGTCATTTACTCAGTTTAAGTCAGCAATTAGAAAGGCTCATTTCTGATATAGGATGTGCATTGCTGAATGATGTTATGTTGTTGTGCTGTTTCATGATTTAATTTTGATGCTTGACCATATGGAGATATTGTTTCTTTTTCTCTTTGTTTAATATGACTTGTTATTTTTAATTCCCATTATATTGTACTAGATTTTTATTTTTAAGGATTTTTTGTACACGCATTGTATGTAAAAAATGGTATATTCCGTTAATAAATGTATTATTATTATTATTATTATTATAATACAAGAAGTGCGCGCACTATTGGCTTGCCCATTCCTTCTTCTGGTCTTATCAAGAATTTACTGTTTTATATAATTGAACCAGAAGCTCACCTCAAAACTGGTCTGGGAATGCCAGAGTGAACTGACTTTCTCAGCCAGCCTGCGGTTCTGTTTTTTGCATATTTGTGTGAGTTTTTACAATCATTTTTAGGAGAATAATTGATACATCAAAAAAATGTTGAATATATTGAAAAAAATACAAACCAAAAACACAGACATATCCTGTAATGGAATTTAATGATATAATATATATAAATTTATTCAAAGCTCAAAATGTAATTGTGCCTGTCATGTACTTTATTGAGCCATAGTAGACCTAGATAACAACATAATGATGCTATGACAAATAGAGCCACGGTGTTTTCAAAATATATTACACAAACAAGGTTAGAGCATTCATTGAGATCAGGAATTGACATGTTATATCACGTAGGAACATGTTTGTAATTTGTATTACCATAGACGGAACCTTAATGCAGAATAGTGAAAATATAGGTATTTATTTGACATGCTATTGTACTTTATAGAGTTGTGAACACTGTAATAATTGTTCATCAATAAATAAACTAACAAAATCCTTGAAGTTCTCCAAACAAAATATCAAAACATGACACAAATCAATACAATTATACTTAAAAACATTAATACATCTCAGTAAAAATCACCAGTAAATTTAAAAAATAAAGCAAATACTCACACAACAAGCCCCTGACTGGACAATGGCACAGAAATGGCAACCTTGATCCCTTGTTCGACACTTTGTTCATTCAAAATCCCCATGTTTCGATGAATTTCGGCTTCGGATTTGGGAGCGTTAATTTGAGCCGCGCCCAAATACGTCACGCCGGCGAAGATGGTGCAGTCTTGGTCGACATCTGAAACTTTTTTAGAAAGGATTTCGAAAATTTAGCGGAGGCCAAGCGCAAAGCTAAACATAAGTCACATTATTTGCCAAAACAAAAATATACTATGTACATGAAAAAAATTGTTAAAGCATTAAAATGCTCTAGATGCACACAACATCCAACAGTGACTTACTGCTAGTATTGTCATCATCAGAACTCTGATCCGTTTTCATTGAATCTTGCTTTTCCGTTGGACTTAGCTCTTGATTCACTGGGTCTTGACCTGAGCCCACAGGGCCCCCATAATATGTTGAGTTGTCAATGTTTTTGATAGATTCTTGTCTAACGATGGTGTCAGTCATTTCTGATATGTTATCTGGTTCAAGCAATACCTAAAAACACGAGACACTTTTTCATAAGAGTATTTCTTTACTCTGAGTTTTAATGCAGTATACCTCGTTTAACGCGTCCCTTAATTCGTTTAAGCCACCTTTAAAATCAAGGGTTGGGGTTTTACTGGCTCCTGGTTTATCTGATACGAAATCAAACTCCTCACTGGTTGGCAACGATTCGTTCGATTTCACACTCAAAGTGTCCTCCATAACGAATCTGACAAACATACATCAAAATACCTTTAGGCATGTGAATGTAAAAGGATACCAATTATATTTTGGCTTATAAACATACTAATCCAAACGAGTGCAAATCAATGTAAGTAGTCAATTAGGGAATCTACACATACAGAGCTTTAGACTAAAACAAGCATGTCAATGCCCATTAAAATTTATATTTTGTCCTAAATCCCAAGTACTACCTCTATGCCCACTTCTCAGGCTGTATGGTGATTGAAAACACCCTATAGTTAATTAATTCATCTGAAAATAAGTGATTTTTTTAGCTGGTTATATTATGAACTGTTTGTTTTCAGATCAAAAATTCAAAAACTATATACTTCAAAATATCCAGATTTCTTATGAGGTGCATTTTAATATATTTGTATATATAACTTTCTTTGTCAATCAAATCTATATGACTTTTTGACAATATAGCTTATCTGAATTGAATATTAGATCTCTGATATTCTCGAGGTACTTCTACAGTGTGTTTTGATTAACATTTATGCACTTACTATTTTAAAAATTTTATATCTGTATTTTAACAGCGCTTACTGAGGCGGAATAAGTATTTTGTAAGCCAGAAAATATCTTCCAGCCCACTGGTAATAAATAAATA
>MU183375.1:158825-186328 GCA_016904865.1 Pissodes strobi | reverse complement strand
TTCCACTAGAAATGTGACACAGCAAGGGGTCATCCAAAATATAAATAAATGTTGCTCACCTATTTTTTTATTCATTTATGTCCGGATATGAATTTAGCATTTTCAGTTCGCGCATTGTTTATTTTGCGTTAAGTTTTGTTATTATTGAAATTAAAAGAGATAAATTTGTTATTTTAATAGGAAAAAGCAGTGTTTGACACTGTTTGCTTGACACCTTGACAATCAATCAGTTACCAGATGACAATGATGACATTTACATATGAGCCGTTTTTTCTTGCTAAACGTATTCTACAAGGTATTTGAAACGCATTTAAAACGCAACGTCATCATTTGGGCTGCCAAGATAATGTTTTGTTTTAAACCGGAGCGTTATTTGTCATCTGTCAGTGTCATATCATTGCTTGTTATTTTAATTTTTATTACGATTTGCTGTTTGTGCTATCATATTTCTTTAAGTATCGTTTTGATTTTTAAATGCTTGTTATATGATATTATATATATAATATTATAAAGAAAAGATGACTAAAGTAACAACATTACTTCCACTAATACTTGACCAATATAATAATTTGCCTTTATTTATTTTTATTATTTATGTACAAAAGATCTAAACCCTGAATGTGTTTACCAATTTTCGGACGACTACGATCATATATGTGCATATGACAACGGCTAACGGGCGAAAAGCACACAAGACAAAGATAGCGAAATGGTTCAAAAACATGTCCAGGTTGTTTTTGAATCCGGTTCAACACAACGCAACCGCAACGTCATTATTTGACAATAAAATAAAATGTTTTCAAACCAGTTTGAACCGTATTAGCACGAAAAAACGGCTTTAACAGCAATTACAAATGTCAAAATTTAAAAGTGTGGTATGTGAAAGACGAAAATGGATCAAAGCAGCTGGAACTATTGGTCTGCTTTCACTTCTCTAAACGGCTTGGAGCAAGTGATCGATGTTCATTTGGCTCGAGCAGCTGATATTTTTTTTGTTCGCTTGGGTTGAAGCACTGTGCTCGAGTTCAGTTAGATCATGCTCTACTTGCACCTAGTCTGGAGGTGGAGCAGTTAGAGCAAAAGCAGAAAGATGACAGATAAGGCCTGTTCATTTGGCATTGCTTAACCTGCTCGGAAAATCAAAGAAATCAGCTTGGAGCAGAACACGAAATGCCATAACTGCACTCCAAGCAGGATATTTCCTGCTCGGATGACTTCCTATCTCAAAAAAACCCACATTGCCTTTCAAAATTTAAAATGTGGCGTTATATTATTATTTTATATTCCGCGGTTTTTATTGATTATCTGTCATCTTTCTACTTTTGCTCTAACTGTTCCACCTCCAGACAATAGCCGTATTTGATTGAGACTGGAGATCAGTTCAAAATGAACTGAAACTGAACTGATATTTAAGTGCAGTGAGCCAAGGTCAAATGAAATTATGAAAACAATTTAAAAAAAAGCCGATTGACAATTGCCACTTAAATGCCATCTTTTACCTGAACTACTGAACCGATCTAAGTGATCCCGATCCATTTTCGGTTCACTTACAGGTGAGCTGGATCACTTCTTAGGTAGGGGGGCAAAGTGATATTTTTAAAATCGAACACGAATCAGTTCAATAAAGAATAAAGTTCAGTTAGATCGATCTGAATCAATCCAAAGTAGTGAATCGAATACGGCTTAGGTGCAAGTAGAGCATGATCTAACTGATCTCGAGCACAGTGCTCCATCCCAAGCGAACAAAAAAATATCAGCTGCTCGAGCCAAATGAACATCGATCACCCGCTCCAAGTTGCTTAGAGTAGTGAGAGCAGACCAAATGAACAGGCCTATAATCAACAAAAACCGCGGAATATAAAATAATAATATAACCCCACTTTTTAAATTTTGAAGGGCTGAAAGGCATCGTGGTTTTTTTGAGAAAAATATCCCTATATATAAAATATCCTATCCACGTGCTGTCTTAACAAAAAGCGCGTATATTGACCGTAGTCAGTGGGGAAGTCATCCTGAACCAGCCAAATGAACTGGCCTTTTATAACGGACCTAGATCCAGCGCGGCACCTAATCATCCGAATGTATTATTTCACTTCAGGCATGACCCTCCGCTCGCTTCGCTCGCTACGGGGCCTCCAAGATTAGGACCTAGCCAAAACTAACCCAAGGCATGCACAAAATGAAAAAAAAATACTTTTTACAAACATAATCTTAAAAAAAAATTAAATTGACAGAAATTGAACCCCGGGCCGTCGTATCAGAGGTCCAGCATCTAACAACTGAACCTCCAGAGCATTTCCGGACAATTCATTGTATCGCAGACATCGGTAAACCGAAGGCTGATTAGGTGCCGTGCTAGATCTAGCTCTAAACATCTTTATACAAGGCGTTGCCCGTACCACATCAAAGGGCTTCAGAGTTGCGCGCGCATCATATTGTTGACAAAAATATCTAATATTACACTTCACGCATGGCCCTCCGCTCGCTACTGGGGCGCTACCAACAGAAACTACTCAAAACTAACCCACGGCATGTCCAAAATGAAAAAAAAACTTTTTACACCTAATGTTAAAAATAAAAAAACATGTCTTGCCACTGGAATCGAACCCGTGCCGCCGGATCGCAGACTCAGCATCCAACCTCTGAGCTATGGACCAGTTGGCACCTATTCGCTAGATCCTAAATATAACGCGCGTCTACCTACAGCAAATTTTCGACCTTCGGATCTGCGCATTTGGCAGCAGCCCCGTTTTGTTCTAATACTTCACGCCTAGCCGTCCGCTCGATTCGCTCGCTCCCAGGTTGCAACCAGTCACAGCTAACCCAAAGCAATGCCCAAAACCAAGAAAAAAGAATTTTGAATGGTATATGAATTAGCTCCCGCGCATGCGTGAAGGCTCTACATTGCGGTAGGTAGACGCAAATATAAAGATTTGGTGTTTGTTAACAATGTAATGCGCTCGCAACTCTGAAGCCTTCTGATGTGGTACGGGAAATGGCCACTTATCTTTATGGTCCGAAAGTAACTGGTTTTTTGGTTTATCGTTCCGAGAAGATGGATAGAGCCGCGGTTCCTGGAAAACTGGTTAGTTTCGCATCACGGCTTTTGAAAATGTGGTTACGCAACATCTGTCAAAATGGTAACTGGTCATTAGTAAAGTAGGGTTAAGTGTGGTGTCGTTTCACCATATATTTTTGTATCTTTGTAATTTAGTAACAGAGACGGTTGTCTCTGTTAGTAACTTATCTGCTGCACTTTCTAATTCTCGTTCTAGAATGAACTTTGATCTCTGGTAACTTTAGGAACATCTGGAACTATTGGTGCCAAATAGCGGAGGTGTCACCAAGCAATAATTTTATGTATTGTGGAACATACTTTTGCAAAAAGCACCTGAAATAAAATTTCATGATAAATGATACTTGTCGAATGTTCATTAAACTACATCATTTCCCCATATAAAGACAAAGATGAACTACATTAATTTCTAGTAATTTGACTTCAGTTATTCTTTTAATCAAACAATTTTTACGTACTTAATGTGTTTTTTTACGTGGCAATGCCCAGAATCAAGGAAAAACAACTCTGAAAAATACATGAACTAGCACGAACGCATGCGCGAAGGCTCAAAATTACTGTAGGTAGACGCGAATAGCAATGTACTGAATGTTTTTTTTTTACGTTTTACATTAGTCTTTTTGGCCGGTGTCAGATCGCCATGTTATGGTGCCATTTGATCTCTCGGTTCAACTCTGACAAATACGAGTGGGCTATTTTCCTTGATTAAGGCTAAACCACAGCTTAATGCAAATAAAAGTGAAAAATCATTAAAATGATTATAAGAGATTGATAAGAACCAATTCACGATCCAAATCAATACCGTGTTGTTATTTCAAAATAATCCACCAAATCTCATCGTCTTTCGTCAGACGTTCGTTCGTTCGAGGTGGGATGACAAAATGATTGCTCGCTTGTTTATGGCTTAGTACAAATTGTTTATTTCTTTAGTTGTTTGGGCTTAGTTTGGTTTAATAGTCGCATAGTGCCGGCAGTTTTATGCCGTAAAAAGTTGAGAAGAAGAAGAACATTCCAACCTAAACATGTAAACATAAACAAAAAAAATTTTGGTTTTTATCCGATAAAATTATTGCCTTTATTACGTAGTATTATTAAGTCAATTGGTAAAATGCATAGAATAGCACTTTTAACACAATGACAAAGATATAAAATTTTTGAGACCTCATATACTATACTAAATACTCATTTTGTGATGGATTCCCACAGCACAGATTATGGCCGAAGGCCTGAAACATTTTCAGTGTGTCGTTTGTGCTTAGATGTTTTTACCACGAGTCTTTGTCCTTTGAAATACATGGACATTTATTTGGTCTCGGTTCTCCCCAATTTGGTATGATTCTTAGAATTATATTATCGTTATGTGCCACTTAGGCTACGAGATCTTAAAGTTTAGTGGCTTCCAAAACTATAGTGTTTCTTAAGTTAGAGAACTTGATTTCTGAACGTATTTCCCTTAAATATATTTTAATAATTTGTATTATCATCTCTGCCTCATGTATATGTAGTGCATAAGTTGTGTAGTTGATCCAGAATATTAAATTCTAGTGATAGTGAGGCGGTTAGGCTCTTACAGATATTTTTTTATTGTTAGCAAAATTGAGTTCTTCATTTTAGGATCTATCTCTGTCAAAAGATCCAGGCATATGCATTAACTGTGCTCGGAATCTGACAAGTAGTTACAATTTTAAAACTCGTTGCATTAACAATCAGGAGAGAATCTTAAAGTACTATAATGCATTCAATCAGTCTGTAAATTTATATAATCTTGTAATGGAGACTAATGATGGCAAGGGAAATACTGAGAAAACTTTAGAGATTATGCCTAACTCTGTAAAGCAATCTGTAGAAATTGGTGATAAAGATGAGATACCACAGCAAATTCAAATGGGTTGTGAAAATATCCCAAAAAAGGATTTTCAAAGTCCTTTAAATGAGGAGGAAAGGAATGGGAATAGTCCAGTGACTGTAATCAAAATTGAACTGGATGATGATAGTGATATTGAAATTGTGGAAAATGACATTGGACCTTATTTAGATAATGATGATGATGATGCAGATATGGAATATATTGAAGACAATGGTTTCAGCACGAAGGTGCAAAATGATCTGAATAGACCTTATGAAGCTTGTTCTATTGATGATATTAAGTAAGTTCATTAAGAATTTGGCATTACTACTCTGCATTATTTGCACTTGTCTAGGCTGGGTTCATCAATGCTCAGTTAACTGTTGATTTATGTTAAGTTTAACTGACTGGAAGTACAAAGTTGCAATTAATATAATTTTAATATACTATAAATTGAAATGAATTGAAATGTTTTGTTAGTAAAAGTTTACTATAAACCTCAAAACAAACATAAATTATATTTAAACAGTTAAAATTTGATAGGTAGTCTATGTTCGGAGTAGAAAATCAGGTATTCTTCTATAGAGAGAGTATATAAATACCTACTATTGAATTTGAATATTAAATTTCAGAGTAGAGGCTGAAATAGATACTCCAGCATTTTTGGATCTGGACAAAGTTATTTTCAATTATACCCAAGAAGTGGAATCTGAAACTGCGGTTGTTCAAAAGGACCTGGATGTTGATTATGATCCCTTGAACGAAAGGTAATATTTTATTATTAAAATAAGCTGCTTTGTTCAATTCAGCAAAATTAAAGAAAATTGAGACGAGTTATTGACACTTATGACTATTAAAAGAGGTTGCTGTAAAGGGTGGATTAGTATATATTTATGGATAAGAATATATTTGAATTCAATGACAAATTTCATATCGAATAACATGCATATTTACTGAAATCTTGAAATATAGAGAATATAGGATAAAAACGCCAAATAAAAGTAGCAATTAAGATGCAGATTGGTTCAAGTCCTGTCTGGCTAAGTGTTTAACCACTTTTCTTGCCTTGCTCTTTTGTATATGAAAGCAAAAATTGTTGCGTGTGTTTATTTCTGGATTTCCTGGATTTGTGAAATCATTAAAACATCAGGTTTTTACTTCATATATTAGAAACTAGACTAGTAAGAGTATGTGGAAATGGACTTTTGAGCCTTGGTTGATCCTTAGATTATGCCATTCTACATAGATATATTTTCCTAACATTAAATATCCCCTTAGTGACTGATAATAATTTTTGTCTCACCTGAGATGGTCGAGTCTTTGGGGTTTTTCCAGACTTTCACGACTCTATTGCTCTAATTGTTGCATAATCTAAAAGGTATGCATGAATGCTTCAATCACTGTTATTTTTCAGTTTTCCAGTACACCAGAAAGGTGTTGAACTAAATGATAATGTTCATTCAGGTGGTAAATCCAATAAGAACTTGCTAAAAGTTGGTCGAAAAAAGTCAGAGACATCCAGAAGTGACCAGAAGTTATGGACAAGATTGAATATTGGTTGTTTCAAGTGTTTACTCTGCATGAAAACGTTTGCCCAAAAACTGCATTTAAACGGTCATTTTCTGAGTAAACATAACGACGTTCCGAACATAGAAGCGCTCGTAACAAGCAAAATACATTATTGTCACTACTGTATGTACCGTACTGTCAACAGTTACAATTTGACTTTACATTTGATGTCGAAACATGGCGAATCTCGTGATTCTAAGCATACGTTGGAGACACTTTTCAGTTCACCAGACCGCCAGACTGGTGTTGAACTAGATGAATCTGTTCATTCAGATGGTAAAAAAGTTGGACTAACAAAATCAGAGACATTGAGAAGTGACCAGCAGTTATGGACAAGATTGAGTGTGGGTTGTTTCAAGTGTTTACTCTGCATGAAAAAATTCTCCCAAAAATTGCATATGAATGGTCATTTTTTGAATAAACACAAAGACATTCCGAACATTGAGTCGCTCATAACAAGCAAAATACATTATTGTCCATACTGTATGTACCGTACTCTCAACACTTACAACTTGACTTCACATATGATGTCGAGACATGGCAAATCTCGCGATTCCAAGCATACATTGGAAACATTGTATTGCTTTTATTGCAATTATTCTACTATTAATAAGGGTAACCTTGTGACTCATTCAAGGATTCACAGAAATTCCAGTTTGCTAATCTGTAACTACTGTAAAAAACATTTCAAGCATAGGCATGTCTTAAAACGTCACATTCTGCGAGAGCATTCTGAAGAATTGGATACCAAATAGATGCATGGAGTAGTCGACTGGTGATAAAGTAAATGACTACGTGCACAACGGTAAAATCTAACCGATCGCATGCAGCTATACCCACTTCAAAGGCGCGCGATGTACATGGTAAGAATTGAAATTTTGATCTGATGTGATGATATTTCAAGTCAATCTTCTAATTTTCGAAATTGGATTGGCTGATGCAATCTAAAAATGATATTAAAATATAGTTCTATTGGATTGTAATATCTGGTTGTATTGTATACATATTAGACTATGGATCAATGAGACTATAGTGCGAAGTGTTTAGAGTAATTTCCGAAATTTAATATATCAAAAACATTTCCTGTGGAAATATAAACAGATTTTTCTGCTGTAACATTTAGTTTTAATATTGTTCCCTTACTTAAACCGTCAAGTAACTTATTTAATCTAAATTTCCTTAGATCAAATTATGGCGTGTCCAATTTCTAGAATGTGCATGGCCGCGATTTGGACTCTTTGGCCAGAGTGTTCGAGGTTCGAGTCCTCAAAAGTCAAAAACCTGGTGTAGTAAATTAAGATAATTTACTACGATAAATTGGCTGGATGGTAATTTTTTTCTAATGGTACATTTTTCGATGCAAATGTTGCTCTTCTTATTTTTTTTTTAATAGACAACCGTTAATAAAGCATTTATTTATAATTTACACGTCTTGCAGGTTTTAATTAATTTTATAGTTGATTGATAATTAGGTTACATAATACGATCCGTAGCAAATATTTATTTTGAGCTAACGAATCTACAGTTTTTTTTACAAAATTCTGCTCAAGAAAAGTAGTGACATGATGCCCAAGCCTCTAAAGTGGATAATGCGCTGATGCCATGCGGTGTGGCTTGACATAATGAAGGCGCCAGGCCCTTCGCAACGACTAGCAAACAACTGGCGTGTACATTCTGCAAATTTTCGACCTTCGGATGTGCGCATTTGATGGCAACCCAGTGTTGTGCTAGTAATTCAGTTATTTCGCTTCACGCATGGCCTTCCGCTCGCTCGGGGGCGCAACGAAACAAATCTAACCCAAGGCAATGAGCAAAATCTCCTTTGAAAAATACATGAATTAGCACATACGCATGCGCGACGGCTCAAAATTACTGTAGGTAGACGTTAATAGCGATGTAGAGGTTGCTACTCATGACTCTTAAGGTATCTTCTTTATTTATTTGATCTTTGACCGATCTACTCCAACCCTTTAAATGGAAATTCAAACACCCCATCACACCTTTAGGGGTATTTCCTGGGCTGGGGGTTACTACAAAATTTAACCGCATTTATTTCCTCGCTCCATATCCCAAATAATTACTTCAAACATAAATTAAAAATTATGTAAAATCAGCTAAGAATATGCTAACTATGTAACGCATATATAATATTATAACCAATAACTTGGTCAGTTGTCCCGAATATATCAGTTCCAGAGAACGAGTCAATTTTCGACTACTTTTCAACTTGAACCCGAGCATTTGGCGCAAGCCCGGCTGTCTTGTATTCCAGTTATTTCGCTTCACGAAAATCCTTCGCTCGCTCCAGGTGCACAGCTTAGTAAAACAATGCCCAAGTAGTAGTAGTAACAGTAAGTAGGCCTATAAGTCCCTTTTCACCATCCCCGATCCGCCCTCCCCTACCGGGGAGGGCCCGCACTGAAACGGCTCGTCACCGTGATAAAGGTGAGGACGTCCTCCCAGTCCAGATCCTTTAGATCTTCCCGAGCAAGTATTCCTATCACAAATTCCTATATATTGGTATGAGGACGCCTCCCCTGTGCCGCGGTTCAGGCAGAGTGGGCTGTCCCTCACGCCGATAAGGTGCAGATGTCTGTTTAGGTTTCCATACCCAGTCAGAATACCTACCAAGTTCCTGATGTCCTCTCGGCTCTTTTTTAGCAGTCGCCTTGCTCTGGATCCGTCAGGATTTAGAATCATTTCCTTGGCTTGTCTGCATCCTTCTTTTCCTCTCCAATTGTGCTTTGTCTTGTTCCAGGCCCAGTTATTTAGTTCCTGAGAGATTTGCCTTTTACTTAAGCCCAGACCAGTTTCTGGACCGACGAGGTGGCTCATTGAGCCTTGTCTTGCCAATTCATCGGCCCGTTCGTTGCCCTCGATGCCACTGTGCCCTGGAACCCATCTGAGTCTTACTTCCTTGCACACAGCCAATCTGTCTAGGGCGTCTCTACATTCCTGAACTAGCTTACAGCTTGCCCTGGGTCTTTGGATCGCCCTGAGAGCGGCTTGACTGTCCGAGTAAATATATATACTCTCTACACCTTCTGTTACTTCCGCCTTGGTTGCTACTTCCAAAATAGCAAACACCTCCGCCTGGAAAACAGTGGCATATCTCCTCAGCGAAGTGCTTTCTCCTGATTTAGTGTTGTCTAGGTATACACCGGCTCCGGATGACTGTGTATTAGCCATCCATGAGCCGTCAGTGTACCATGCGTGTACGCCGCTCGGCGTACGTACCTGGCCTGACAGCCACTCTTCCCTTGATGGAAATTCCACTTGGAAATTCCTTCTCAGTCTTAATCTGCCATCCGGAATATTGCCTTTGGTCGCAATGATGGGTAGATCCCTACTCATTTTGACGGCAATAGTCGTATGGCCTTTCCCTGTGTAGTCCATTCGCCATAGGCCACTGTCGATCATCCTTTTGTGAGCCGCCATTGCCTCTCTCTCAATCCAGATCGGGAGGTCCGGCAGCCCCAGGATGATGTTCAGTGCTGCTCCGGGAGTGGTTCTCAATGCTCCGGTAATACCCAAACAAGCCAGCCTTTGCAGTCTGGCCAGTTTCTGGGTATTAGTGGCTCTGGCCACCAGACCACGGGTCCGTAGGAAATCCTCGGTCTTATCACAGCAGTGTACAGCCACTGGAGGATGTAAGGTTTTAAACCCCACTTCCTACCTACCGTTCTCCTTAGTTGCCACATAATCGCGGTTGTCTTATTCACCACCTGCTCAGCGTGTGCCTTCCACGTCAATTTACTGTCTAAAATAACTCCTAAACATTTGACTTGTTGACTTAGGCTCAGTCTCGTCTGGTAGAGCATGGGATGTATAAAACCTGTTAGATTTCGTTTCCTCGTGAAGAGAATGAGTTCGGTCTTCCCTGGGTTTACTGAGAGACCATTCTCCTCACACCAACCTTGAACTATCCGACACGCCACCTGCATACGCTCGCAGACCGTTCTCACGAACTTGCCCGTGATATTACTAGCCCGTCGTCAGCATATGCTTATGCGTAGAAGATTTAACCTTCTCAGGAGGCTGTCCATCACCAGGCACAACAAATGTGGCGAGAGGCAGCTGCCTTGTGGGCAACCCTCTCTTACCCCGGCTTCGACGCGAACTTCTCCCAGCGTGGCGCTGATCTTTCGGTCTTCCAGTGCCGTTTTTACCCACTTGACCAAATGAACTGGTGTTCTCTTGGCCTGGAGGGCTTGGCAGATAGTTTTCGTTTTAGCCTTATCGAAAGCTCCTTCTACGTCAAAGAAGAGCGCCAGCGCCATTTCTTTGTTTTCTATTGCCTTTTCAGCCCTTCTAACTACAGAATGGAGAGCCGTTTCAGTCGACTTCTCCCTTCTGTAAGCGTGCTGATTATCATGTAGAGGAGAATCAGTTAGGATCTCTTCCATGATGAACTTGTCAATTATTTTTTCCATTGTCTTCATTAAAAATGAAGTTAGACTTATAGGCCTAAAGGACTTGGGATGGGAATAGTCTCTCTTCCCTGCCTTGGGGATGAAGACGACATCCGCTGCTCTCCAAGCTTGTGGAACGCACCCTAGTGCTATGCTGGCCTCGAATTACGGAGTAACGTGTCAAGGCCCGCCTGCAGCATCATGGGTATCATTCCATCCGGCCCTCCTCCTTAGATGGACTGAACCAACGATTAGGGACTGAACTCCCTCACTGCCCAAGTTAAGCTGCATTTACATTCAATTTGAAGTCAAATTCAAGTTGAAATTTGCCAGCTTGTCATATGGCGGCAGCACGTAGCATTTACATTGGAGAAAATTCGAAGTTGACTTTGAAGTGCACTTTGAATTTTGTTAAGCTGCTTGCCAAACGCAAGCAGAAAATAAATTTATAGGTTAGATTATTTTTGTTTATCTTAATATTCTTAATGTTGCTTTGTTTAGGTCAGGTCTAATTTATCTATGGATTAGGTAAATTTCAATTTTGTGTTAGAATAAATTAACATTTGTATCAAACAATTTGCACACATGTAAAATGGACTTTGAAGGACCCCACTTTGATAAAAATTATTTTTTTGAAGCCACTGTAATTGAAAAAAACGATTTCAACGAGGAATTGTTCTTAAAAATGATTTGTAATTATCTGGCAATATACAACACACAAAAAACATTCCATACGTATAATTACGTAACCTAAAAATTCGTTCAATGTAAATGACATATTTGCGAATTGCACTTTGACTTGGACTTCAAATTGAATGTAAATGCAGCTCTGTTCGCCGTCCATGGTTTGCCTGTTTTCAGAGAGCCAATCTCTTTTTGCTTTCGATTTTAAATTTCCTTCTGGCTTCCAGATGCCCAAAATCAAGAAAAACTGAAATATATGCAGTGTTGCCGATCTGAATTTGTGAAATTACACGATGAGCTGTTCAAATTGCACGCTTTTAGTTTCACAAATACACACTTTTTACACACCACCTAATTTAAGTCATTCCAGTCTACCTACAGCAGTTTTGAGCCTAGGCGCATGCGTATGTGCTAATTCTTATATTTTTTAAAGTTGTTTTTTCTTGATTTTCGGCATTGCCTTTGGCTAATTTGGGTTAGTTTTGTTTGGCTGCGCCCCCGGAGCGAGCGGATAGCCATGTGTGAAGTGAAATATTAGAACGACCACACCGGGCTGCTGCCAAATGCGCAGATCCGAAGGTTGAAAATTTGCTTTAGGCAGACGCGCGTATTTAAGTCTAGGTCCGAATGGCAATGGGGCGCCCGACAGCGTTGCCAGTGTTTTATCGATAAAACCATATATGTAACTTGTTACATATATGGGTAAAACAATGCTAGTTTACCCATGCTTTTACGGTGCAATCAATTGCTTCCAACTGCATTGGTGGTCCAGTGGTTAGATGCGGTGCAGATGCAGTGTCCGGCTATTCCCATCATTTTTCATTTTATTTTTTTAAGATTATGTTTGTAAAAGGTTTTTTTTCTTCATTTTGGGCATGTCTTGGGTTATTTTTAGTTAGTTTTACTTGGTTACGCCCATTGAGTGAAGTGAAATATTAGACATTCTAAAATAATAAACAAATCGCAACAATGGCAATACTTTCGGGCGCCCAGTTGCCATTGGGACCTAGACGTTAGTCACCACCTACATTTTAATATTTTAAAAAATCAGGAAGAAAGAATAACTTTTTTGACAAATGATTTTGAGATATGGGTCCAAATCCAGGGGTCAACCCTGTCTCAAATTCTTGATATTAAACACAAACATAAAATAACACTAATGCATAGCACACCGAAAGGAATAAGTAAAACCAAAAACGAACAAACAACAAATAATACTATGAACGCAGTGAACAAAGCACCCAAATTCCATGGGGAATCCCATGCCCATCAAGTTTAGATTTAGGTGTGCTGACAATGCTAACACCTACTACCTAATAGAAAATAGATAAAAGCAAAGCCTTGATGGATAACTAAAACTGTAAACTGAAGTGCCGTATAGTAGGTCATAGCCCGACAGATGTCGTTGCATTTGTAAATCAGAACAGAAAAGCACGTCTAGTCCTATTTATTTTTTATTACAATAGATGGCAATGGTATTTCGGTAAAGAAGTGGCCGTGGCTTTGGCTTGGAAAGCCGTAAAAAATAAAAGGGTTTTTCAAATTACAACCAAAAATACACGCAAAATATACGCTTTTTGTGAAATTACACACAAAATACACGCTTTTTGACAGTGTTCCAAAAATGCACGCAAGGCAATTAAAACGCACACAAAGCGTGTAATTACACGCCAATTGGCAACACTGAATATATGATTTATTAAGTACGCATGCGTGAGAGCGCAATATAGGTGTAGCACAGCTTATTCAATAACCAGCATCTTGCGGCGGCATCCTTTCATTTGGGAAAGTCAAGTGAAAATTTTAGAAGAGGGCCATGACTTAATATTTTTCTAAACGTCTGGGCATCTGAATAATACTTTTGACAATTTGTTTAATTTAAAATACGATGTTTTATCGTCTAAAATCCGTTTGAAAACGATTTTAAATGGCAACATTGTATAAAAAACCGAAATTTCCGGTCTTTTTAGGGCAATAGCCGCAGCTTCGGGCGTATTTGTCGTGGATTTTGAAGGGAATATTCATTTTAAATTCAGTTCGTTTCGTGTCATTACATGTCCTGACAAATCACGAGACCGTGAAACTGAACCGCTAAGGGCACTGTCAGGATGCGCAGTGCCCGACATTCCAACTTTCCGATTTCGATAGAGATGAATAGCTGGTTATTGAATAAGCTGTGGGTGTAGGTAGACGCGAGTCTATTTTCGGGACAGTTGACAACTAAGACAATGGAGAAAACATACTGTAACCTAATTTACGGTATAAACTGTGCGCTGGCCAATACTACCGGTGGGGTGTAGAGTGGCTAATTCTAGCTCTATCCTCGTAACTCCTGGAAAATGCTTGCATTCGCGCCATGTCTTCGGTTTGTCGCAAGAGCCTTGCGGGGTCTAGATAGTTGAGTCTCAATTCGGCAGCACGGGTTCAAATCCCGTTGGTTTTTTCTAGATTTTGGGTATGTCTTGGACTAGTTTTGGTTAGCACTTGGTTAGTTTCTTTGTTTTGAGCCTCCGTGGCGAGCGAAGGGTCGCGATATTGGAATTCGTAGTGCACTTGTAAATGCATGTGATTTAAAGACCTGCAATTGCTAGAATTAGCCGCGTCTATGGGGTGGTACATACTGCGTGCAATATAGGTGTAGGTAGACGCGAGTCCATTTTCGGGACAGCTGGCAACTATGACAATGGAAAAAAATACTGTAACCGAATTTACGGTATAAAATGTGCGCTGGCCAGTACTACCGGTGTGAGCTCCATCCTCTTAACTCCTGGAAAATGCTTGCATTCGCGCCATGTCTTCGATTTGTAACTCAATTTAGGCGGGAAATTTAAAAATATATAATATTAATCAAGCTTCAGCGAAACATTTTCTGAAGAACGAAAAACATAATAGTAACTATGTTGATTGTTTTTCGTTAATCATAAAATCTTTCGTTATCGTGATGATACTGTTTTAAGAACTATAAGAGCGAAAATTGTTGGGTTATGTCCGTTCAAATCGTTCCGTGTTAGGGGCGTATATTTGGTTTGGAAATGACCTCCGCGTTGTTGCCATGTCTGACTCTGAAGTTAGGATAGAGAATGATCCTTAGATTAGCAAAGTCTAGGAAGGATCTATTTCTTTCTCTTTCTATGTCATTTTGTCTTAAAAAGAGAAAAGTTGTGGCGTCTGCTCCACAAAGGGCAGTTTGCCAGCGCACCCCTCTTCCTGCGCTTAATTAGAGGCAGATCTAAATGTAGCCGATGCTCTCTAGGATATGCGCATTAGCGTGTTGTACATATTTAAGTTTTCATTTAGTAAATTTGTATAATTTTACTTCATAGCTGCTCAACCAACAAAAACTAAGCCAAGGCCTGCTCAAACCATCGTCACGACCGGAAATCGATCACTAAGTAAACCATGACGTCATGAACTAACTAACCAAACCAATGTGAACTGGTGGTTCATGGAAATATCCTTTTTGTTTACTAATAGGACAATGAATTGACCCTTCTTCCTTCATAGCCCTTTTTTATTCATATAATCATATATATACAAAAACCATTTAACGTTTATAAAAAAAGGATTATGGCTGATGAGAACGATAACGAACGCATAGATAACGAGAATCAGAAGTCCGAGAAAATGTTTACCCTTAAAAAGTGGAATGCGGTGGCTATGTGGAGTTGGGACGTTGAATGTGATACCTGTGCGATTTGCAGGTAAGAAAGGCTTTTTTTTATATCCACCAGATCCTCTTTTAACAACATCAACAAAATTTACTTACTGAAGAGCCATTAGAGCAACATTAAACTTGGAATTGAGCTATAGCTGTAAATAGCTTGCTTCCAATGGGATTTAATTCAATTCTGTAATTATTTCTTGAATCATTAAAATGTGAAGTACTAACATATGGGTGTTTCCAAAATATTTTTCCATATGGTATACAGATGTACCGTCGAGTATTGAATTGCAGAAAAGATCATGCGTCCACTATGTGTTTGGCGAATTCAAGCATATAAGTAAATGCTTTCAAATTGTCTCTCATGCAATATGCACTTCACAGTGCGAAATACTGCTTTAAAAGTTGCTTCAAATACTATATTAAATTAAGTTTTTCTCGTGACAGTTAAAAGTTATATTAAAATTTTAGAGTTCAAGTCATGGATGCATGCTTAAGATGCCAAGCTGAAAGCAAAAAAGACTCCTACGGAAAACAAGACTGTGTAGTAGTCTGGGGAGAATGCAATCATTCCTTTCACTATTGTTGCATGTCGCTGTGGGTAAAGCAAAATAACAGGTGCCCATTGTGCCAGCAGGAGTGGTCCATACAACGTATGGGGAAATAATTGACAAGATTGTTGGAATCTCGGTAATTAAGATAGGACAAGGTGACTAAAAATATATTAAAATACTTTTTTAAAACTTGTTTTTTAAAAATTGTCCTTTAACAAAGTTTGAGATGTTTATACTTGGACTAAAATAGTAGCAATTGCTATGGGATCATTCTAAGTTTATTTTTCATCCTTTATTGAATTATGTATATATAAATGCTTTATTTGTAGCCTTAGATATACTAGGTATATGAAATATATATTTCTTCTCTTTTAATACTGTATTCTAAGAAAAAAATCTTTGTTTCACATTTGAACACACTTGTAATTTATCTAATGAAATAAACTGAATATTATACACATATATGGCTTATAAATATATTTTGAACACATACGGAGAGAATGTGTCTTCTGAAAAATACATATAACATAGTTATGTTAGAGATACTGAAGCTAATTTTCCGCGTAGCCTAAAATCCATTTAAAATTTTGTAAACTCTAAATGTAAGCCTACCTATATTGCTAACGAGTTGTTTTATGGTGAGTAGAGGTTTACTGACAGGCCGAGATATTGCTAATTTATTTTCTAAATATTTTGATAAACCATGTGATATACCTGATTGTCCTAATGTACTAAGTTATGTAATCTTGATCTTTGCACCAGATAGATTGCCCCCGATTTATTTAAATATTGTAGTTTTGTGGTGGCGCGTCCACTATATAATACTTTTTCCACCAAACGGATTCTTGTTTGAATTCTGGATATCTAGCTTTATTACTGCAATCTACAAATCCGAAAATAAACCTGATGTCCAGAACTACAGGCCAATTCAGTATTAGCAGTACAAAATTGCATAGTTGGCTGAAGCAATTTTATTGCATATATATTCTCCATGCTCACTCCAATTAAGGTTTTCATGAACCACAACATCCAGAAATTTGGTATTTTCAACCTGTTCAATAGGTCGGCCTTGGATATTACTTGAGAATTGGTTGTTATTAGCTCTATTTTGAAAACGTAAAAAATTCGTTTTTTCACCATTTATTTTATTTATTTATTTATTTATTCATTTACTTCCATTGACATGATCACATATGTTCGAATTATCAAATACAAATTTAAAAATACATTAAAAACAAGATACAAATGATTAAAATCTAAACACTATAACTAAGCAAAATTTCATTAAATAAAAGTGTGTGAAAAAAAATCAGTCAATGAATAAAAGGGGTTCTCAGCTAATATGGACTTAAGTTTCCTCTTATAGAGGTGGAGAATCCGAATATCCTTAATATTTGAAGGCAGGTGGTTATAAATTTTAAGGGAAGTGATCCCAGGTCCCTCCTGCACCTGGGTCAACCGGGCACCAGGAATGAAAAGCCTTTCAGCATTTCTTGTCATGTAACGATTAATAACCCCGCACTTCGGGAATTCATTAAGATGTTTAAATACATAACAAGCACATTCAAAAATGTATAAACCAATAACGGTGAGAATTCGTTCTGATTTAAAAGTTTGGCGACAGGAGGCTCTGAATGGTAAGCGGGACATAGTTCTTATTATTCTCTTTTGGCTTATCAAAACTTTATGTTACTAGAGTTACCCCATGCCAACAGTCCATAAGACAAGACCGATTGAACGGTAGCATAATAGAACATCTTAAGGATAGGTTTCTCCACAACATCTCTCAACTGCAGTACAGCATAGTTCCTGGATGACAATTTATTACAGGTGTTATGGATTTGACCAGTCCATGAGAGATGAGAGTCGACCGCAATGCCCAAGAAGGTGACGTCCTCACGCTGTACAAGATTTGATGACCCGTTTCTGACAAGCAGACCCCTGTTCTGGGTCACCCTGATAGGGGTGAAAACAAGAAAGTTAGTTTTCGCGGTATTCAGGCAAAGGCCATTTCCCACGCACCACGCAGCAATATCTCTCACACACCTGTTCGCCTTGGTGCAAAGACTCTCATAATCACTCCCCTCGACAACTGCCGACGTGTCATCCGCAAAGAGAGTTATATAACTATCGCCGGCCAGCAGAGGTAGGTCGTTTATAAACATAAGGAATAAGATAGGCCCCAGTACACTGCCATGGGGAACGCCCGTCCTAACATTTGCCCAATCAGATACAGTCAGTCCACCGTCACCCAGCAATTTCACGGCTTGACTCCTACCTGAAAGGTAGGTCTTTATCCAGTCATATGCCGGCCCCCTAATACCATAATACGCCAGTTTATCCAATAGTGTCGCATGATTTATGGTATCGAAGGCCTTTGTGAAGTCAGAAAATCCCAACAGATTTCAGCCCCTCGTTGAAATTACCCAGGATCTTCAGGTAAAATGATAATATGGCGTCAGTAGTTGATCGTCCAACTCTGAACCCGAACTGCCTGCAGGCCAATATGCGGAAGGACTCCAAAGAAAACCACCAATCTTCCCCGAAAAGCCCTCTCGAAAACCATCGAGAACACGGACAGCAGGGCGATCGGCCTGTAATTCTCCACCGCAGTCGGATCCCCTTTCTTATAAACTGGTACTATGATCGCCCTTTTCAAGCCATCCGGGAAGTAGCCATGTTCGAAGGAACAATTTATAAGGTAGGTCACAGGAGCCAGAATCTCTTCCGCACAGTAACTCATTAGGTTGCAGGGAACCTCGTCGACACCGCAAGACTTCTTAATGGCCACAGACCTGAGAATAGTCAAAACTTCATTCTCGGTTAGAGGTGTCAAAAAAATCGTATGGCAGTTGGCACTGTTGGGTAAGGTTGTGCTACCACTTCGCTCTGTACCACACACATCACGCTTTGCACCATTCAAGAGTTGGTCCACCGATTCGATGAAGATAGTGTTGAAGACATCAGCGATCTCATTCTGTCCCGTCACTTCCTTGCCACAGTGCACAATACGATCGGGAATTGATTTTTTTTTAAGTTTCATGCTAGTGAGTGAGTTTATAACGTCCCACGCACATTTACTAATATTAGGTGAAGTTAGCAGTTCATTAGAGTAATAAGCCTTTTTTGCGACCGTATTATTTTTTTTATGTAACTTAGTACTGTCCTTGTAAAGAGTTTTAAGGTTTTCATTATTATTTGAGTATCTTACTTGTCTGTGAAGCTGCCTCAGCTCAACACCCTCACTGATAAGTTCAGGAGTTATCCAAGGATTACGTTTACCCCTTGTGGCTTTATTTCGTTTGGTTTGATATGGAAATGACATGTCAAACAAACTGTAAAAAGTTGAAAAAAAGTAAGTGAATTTATCCTCTAGATCTAGATGATGCAATTTAGGTAGCCACTGTTCCTTTGAAAGCAAGTAAATAAAGGTATTTTTATTTTCTCGAGAAAAAAATCTCTTCCTAGAGGGGGGCGCTGTGCTGTCAGCACACTCACCGGGCTCAAAGTACAAAACCTGGGCTCTGTGGTCAGAGAAAATTAAATCTAGGGTTATAGCCATGGTAAAAGGTGCATTTGTAAATACATTATCGATCAGGCTGCAGGACTGACCTGTGACTCTAGAAGGTTCAAAAAACGATTGCACAAGTCCATATGAACCGAAAATATTCTTAACATTTAAAACTTCATGACTATTACAATTAAATCAAAGTTAAAATCACCACAAATAAATAAAAATACATTACGCTTGAAAAATTGAGGAGAAGCAATTTATTTTCACACCACTCCTGCATCCTTTTAGCAGCCAGATTTTTGACTTCCAGAGACAATTTCCTCACTCCTGTGAGATACAACAGCAGATGTGTCATCAGCAAATTGTACAATTTGAGCGTCTGCACTACCTATCACATTTCCCAGATCATTGTAGAATATTAAAAATAAAAGAGGCGACAGCAGCGATTCCTGTGGAGCTCCCAAGGGGGTTGCAACTAAAATCTGACTCAAAGGTAAAGTTGACAATATTATCCCTTTCACCCTTTACTTGGACTGCTTGAGAACAATCCTCCAAAAAGGATTTCACCCATTGCAAGCTGATCCCCCGAATACCCACCCTTTCAAGCTTTGTGAGCTGAACCTTATGGTCCATCAAGTTAAAAGCCTTACTGAGATCGAAGTATATTCCTAGAGCAGTCTTTCCAGAGTCGTTAAGTGTGGATGTTATGTGATCGAACAGTGCAGATTCAGTGGATTGATCACTCAAAAAACCATGTTGTGTATTACTAAAAAAGGATTTGTCTAGTAAAATACATGGATCTTTCTATTATTTTTGAAAAAGCAGATGGAACGGTGACAGGTCTGTAATTTCCAACATCCCTTTTGCTCCCTTTCTTATGTACGATAATTCATGTCCTGAAATGAGTCATAAATAGAAGACAATAGGTTCAATATACCCTGCACTATGTCTTTATACCTTGTCTAAACCCACATTGGCTGTTAATAAACAAGTTATTATTTTCAAAATATGTAGCTATTCTGGCCACCAAGCATCTCTCAAAAACTTTGAGATTACTGAAAGCAGTGAAATTGGCCTATAGTTGGAAGCTAGGGCATTATCACCTTTTTTGAAAATAGGAGCCATAACAGCACACTTTAGCACTGTTGGAAAAACACCCTCCCCAGTACATCCATTCATCAAGTTAGTGAGTAGAACCATTATTAGATTTTTAATGGTTTTTATCACAGAAACCTTAATCCCATAAATGTCGGAGCTATTTTTATTTTTTAGGCCATCAATAATTTCCCTAACCTCACAAAAAGAATCTTCCCCAAAGGAGAAAGATGTATCGGGGACAGGAATATGCTCCATTGGGTCAATACCCGTAGCTGGAATATTTTCAACCAAGTTGTGAGACACGGAACAGAAATAGTCAATAAAGACATCAGACAAAATGTCAACCTGCACAGAATTCCCCTTCGAGCACCTGTGTTTGGGCTACCTGTAATACCGAAGTGGCTAGGACCAGTATCCACCCCATGGAGAAGTGACAGTGACATAATTCGAAAATTGAAATATCATAATATTGATTATAGTTTTTATCGACGTTTAATAATATTAAATCAAGTAGATATTTCAACAGTGCCTCATTACAATCCACTACACGAAACATTGGTCGTTCGAGCCGGATTCATTTTTTGGAGTAAGAAGCGATAATCGGAAACAAATATAGTCTCTTTGACGAAGCGAGAAGACAATTGGTTGATTGGGCCCTATTTTGGATCAGACGGCGAAAGAAGTGTGCGTGAGGTAAACCTTGCATTCGTTATATCCCGTTTTATGTAGGTTTTATATTTTGTTTGAGTATTAGTTTGATTTCGCGAGCCGTAATGTTTGATACAGGTAATATCCATACAATTTTAATAGTTTCATTAGTATAAGGATTTGTTTAAATTAATTTGGTTTGACAAGTTTGTATTTATTTTCTCGTGACAAGGCTCGTTTAATTTGTTTCATTAAGCTAGGTTAATCATTATGCCGAACACGAGAGAAGAATCAGAGTCATCTTCAGCTGATGCTATTAAAGTTCTGATAAAAAAGCGCGGCTCTTTAAAATCAAAGTTTACGCAATTCGAGAAATTCGTCTCATCGTTTGAGGGCCTGGAAATCGACAAAAAGACACGGGCAGAAGTAGTTCAATTGGAACAGCGCATAAATAACGCGGATAAAATTATATGCGACTTCGATCTCATTCAAAATGAGATTGAGTGTCTGGCGGATGACCCAGAGGAATATATTACGCGGAACGGGAATAGTTTGAAAACAAATTTCATAGCATTTTAGCTCGTTCAAAGACCCAATTCGAGAATTTTAACGTTAAAAGCGACGATGCGACATCGAATGTCTCTACTAACCATGCCTCTGGAGCGTGCTCGTCATCACTGGAGGGCATAAAGTTACCGGAAATAGCGCTGCCTAAATTTGACGGTAGCTACAGTCTCTGGATGGAATTCAGAGATACTTTCGAATCTTTAATTCATGCAAATTCCAAAATAAATAACATACAAAAGTTCCATTATTTGCGGGCTTCTTTGGTCTGCACAGCATCGCAGGTGATTCAATCTCTGGAATTTGCCGCTGGCAACTATACCATTGCTTGGGATACTTTATGCGATCGATTTAATAATAAACCTCTTTTGGTGCAAAGTCACTTGAAGGCTTTTTTTGAAATGGAAAATATTAGTATACCTTCAGCAGGGAAAATTCGAAATTTGTATGAAAATCTATTTAAACATCTAGCTTTACTTAAGCAACTAAACGAACCCACTGATTCGTGGGATACTTTGATTATCTTTATTATTGCAAGCAAACTCGACAAAGCTACGACTCAAGAATGGGAAAGGCAAAAATCATTTTTAACAAAAGCAGGTGCAGTTACCTTGACAAACTTCAAAGATTTTCTTAAAATTCGTGCAAATTTATTAGAGACGGTAGAAATGAATTTTGATAATTCAAAAGGCCATAAATCGTATGATCGTCACGATTCAAACCGAGATTTCAATGTAAATCGGAAAAACGCGAAACACAGTTACTGTTCAAAGGGTCTCTTGGTCCAAACAGGAAATAAAAACGATAATGTGCATCACAAATTCAAATATACTTGTTTTAATTGTAAGGGCGAACATAGTTTATTTTATTGTCCCGATTTCTTAAAGTTAAGCGTCAGAGATAGAATCGCTAAAGTCAAATCATTGAATTTGTGTTTGAATTGCTTTCGAGGAAATCATGCTCCTCGAGAGTGGGTGTAAAACATGCGGAAATAAACACAATACGGTGTTGCATGAAAATAAAGCGTTAAGGAATACGAATCAGGAATATTAAAGTTCTGAGGATCGTAACGATATTGTGCAAATCGAATCATCTGATATGTCAAATACTCTTTTAAGCGAAAATCAGAACAGAATTTTATCGACTGCCAAGGTTCATGTTCGTAATAAATCGGAAAACACGTGAGTATCGACAATTAGAGCTTTACTTGACTGCGGCTCACAATCTACCTATATTACTACAGAACTTTCTAGAAAATTAAATCTTGAGAAAATGAGTACTAATTTAGCTGTCTTGGGAATTAGTGATACGTTAACTTATGCGAAATATAAATGCGATATTCAAGTAGAATCGCCAATTACTGGGTACAATTTTAATTTATCCTGTTTCATCTTAGACAGAATCACGTCAGACATTTCGCATACGAAAATCGATATCGAACAAATAAATATTCCTGTTGGCGGATCCATATTTTTTTGAACCCCCAACCGTAGATCTTCTAATGGGAGTCGATGCATTTTGGAATCTTCTCTGTGTAGGTCAAATAAAATTAGGGGAAATTTTACCTTTACTACAAAATACGAGACTCGGTTGGATTATTGCTGGTATCATCAGTTCTCCACGTGAAAGGTCACAATGTAACCTGAACTTAAATCATTCCATAAACAACCCTATACAAAATCAGCTTAAAAATTCTGGGAAATCGAGGAGATTGAAGTTGATAATTCCTGGACAATAGAAGAACAAGCTTGTGAAGATGATTTTAATAATACTATCGCATTATCTGAAGATGGCAGGTATGTAGTTACGTTACCTCTAAAGAAATCCCCAGGATTATTAGGCGACTCACGCGAAATAGCCATGAAACGTGTTTTATCGTTAGAACGGAAGCTCCTGTTAAATTCAATTTTAAATGACTTATTTTCTAGTTTTTTAAAGGAATACAAAAGTTTGGGTCATATGACAGAGGTGAAGAAAATATGTAGCAATCAAATTGAACGCGACATTCTTTCACGAATCTCGACTATCTTTGATCCGTTGGATTTGCTAAGTCCCTCTATAATTGTTGCGAAAGTACTTCTTCAAAGATTATGATCTGAGAACCTCACTTGCCTCATTGCCTCCACCCATTCTTCGAGCCTAGGAAGAATTTTCATCAGAACTAGTCGTATTAAATAACTTAGAAATTCCGAGAAAAACATTTTGTGATAACTACAATCGAGCATTTTTACATGGTTTCGCGGATGCCTCAGAAACCAGCTACGGAGCATGCGTTTATATTGTTTCCAGTAATGCAAAAGGTGAACAGAAATCATATTTATTATCTGCCAAGTCAAAGGTTGCCCCAATAAAATCTATCAGTATTCCTCGTCTTGAGCCCTGTGCTGCTCTAGTATTGTCTCAACTAGTTTCTAAAATTCTAGAATCAATTCCCTTAAAATTCGATAATATTTATTTATGGTCAGATTCGACAATCGTTCTTGGATGGTTAAATACCAGCCCCAATTTGCTTAAACCTTTTGTGGCGAATCGCGTAATAATCATTCAAAAACTTAGTGATACGTTTATTTCGAAACATGTTCCTACTGATGAAAACCCGGCAGATTTCGTTTTACGCGGACTTTTCCCAAAGAAATTAATTCATTCAAGAATGTGGTTTAACGGACCATCTTGGTTAATACGTGATTCAAATACGTGGCCAAATATCTTTGTACCAAAAGACTTAGATCTTCCAGAAAAAAGAAAGTTGTGTCTTCTCATATCAAACGATAAATTCAGTTTTAGTTTCGCACGATTTTCAAATATAATTAGAATAAAACGAGTATGCGCCTACATGTTAGGATTTATAAATAATTGTAAACTAACAATTGCCACACGTGAATGTTCAAATTTGTCCGGTAAAAAAGAGTTAGATAATGCATTTTTACGATTAATTCAAATTGCACAGCTTCAATCATTTCCTGATGAACTCATTACTCCTAGAAAGGGAAGTTCTCTATCTAACAACAGTAAGACATTAAGTTTGCATCCCTTTTATGATAAAAACGATGACGTTTTACGCGTAGGCGGACGATTATGTAATTCAGATTTTCCTTTTTCAAAAGAGCACCCCATTTTGCTACCCACTAATCATCGATTAACACAACTTATTTTTGAATTTGAGCACCGTAAATTATTACATGCTGGGCCCCAGTCTCTTCTTTCTAATATCAGCGAAAAGTTTTGGCCAATTTCAGGTCGAAGTCTTGCCCGTAAAATCGTAAAAAAATGCGTAAGATGTGCCAGGTATAGTGGTCAAAGGATTTATTCCATTATGGGAGACTTACCTGCGATGCGTGTACAACCAACAATGCCTTTTTCAGTCGTTGGCGTTGATTATGGGGGACCGTTTATCATGAGAGACAGATCAGGTAGAGGCTGTAGGCCCCTCAAATGTTGGGTAGCTCGCTTTATTTGTTTTAGTACTCGCGCGATTCATTTGGAACTCGTTTTAGCATTAACAACGGCAGATTTCCTTCAAGCCCTTAACCGATTTGTAAGCATACGCGGTAAGCCATGCCAAGTTTTCTCTGATAACGGCACGAATTTTGTCAGAGCTAATAAAGAGCTAAGGAGATGTCTGATTTTCTTAAAAATAATTGTCAACATATCTCTGATTTTGCAGCGAATATGAGCGTTAAGTGGCATTTCATCCCTCCAAATTCTCATTTCGGAGGAATTTGGGAAGCGGGAGTTAAGAGTGTAAAATATCATATTAAACGAGTTTTGGGGAGCCATTTCATTTATTTTTTCGATTTTCAAACATTACTGATTCGTATCGAAGCAATACTCAACTCGCGTCCAATGTTTCCCATGAGTTCCGATCCCAGTGATTTAACTGCACTCACTTCCGCACACTTCCTCATTGGAAGAAATCCGACAACGTTAGCCGACCCTCCAACACCTGACGTGAGTGAGAATCGTTTGACTAAGTACCAGCTTCTCCAGAAATTCTATGAACAATTCTGGAAACGTTGGAGTACCGAATACATTGCCGAACTTCAACAAAGAAGCAAATGGAGGAAGCATGAAGCAACTGTGGAACTAAATCAGCTAGTTCTGGTAAAGGACAACTTGCCTCTTTCATTGTGGCGTTTAGGACGTATTGCAAGTTTGATACCCGGAAAGGATGGCGTTTGCAGAGTGGCCACCATCAACACTACTGACGGCACCATTACCAGGGCAATAACCAGGTTATGTCCACTACCTGTTGTCAGTTGACCAACTTTCAAGGCCGGGGGCAGAGATAAATAAATATCTACTGGCCGGGGGCATGTTTGGGCTACCTGTAATACCGAAGTGGCTAGTACCAGTATCCACCCCATGGAGAAGTGACAGTGACCTAATTCGAAAATTGAAATATCATAATATTCATTATAGTTTTTATCGACGTTTAATAATATTAAATCAAGTAGATATTTCAACAGTGCCTCATTACAATCCACTACACGAAACAACCTGCTACTATTGATTATTGACCACAAAGCTTTCACAGGGCTCTTGGAGGTGCTGATCAGCTTATCATTTGTCCGAATTTTGTCTTGCATTATTGAATCCTTATAAATCTGGTTAAAGGTATTGAATTCATGTCTGTTTCCAGGAGTATTGTATTGATTCACTATGTAGCCCAGGAAATGAAGATGTTCTCTCAAGTCCCGCAGTTCATCATTAAACCAGTTCACTTTACTTGGACAGCTAGCCCCAACACTCTAGGTTCTTTCCCGGAATGATTGTAAATATGCATCTTAAATACATTTGAAAAATATGCCAAATTTTTCTTCAAAACCCATATCAACATCTTTAACAAAATCCCATGAAAATCCCTCTACTATATTATAAAAATTATGAAGACCATGATGTGTGATTGGTCCAAAAGTGTTTTTCACCTTTCAATCCTTAGAGACTGATGTCACATCAACATACAGCACTTGACCATGATGATCAGATATATGTAAATCAAACTGTATCCGCTAAAACATCATGTACATTAAAATTCAAAAATATATTGTCAAGACATGCCTGTCCTCGTGTTGGTTTTAAGATTGTTTGCTTAAGACCTGATGACTTTTTTATGACCTTCACTCGCTGAAGATACGTATTTACGTAATTAATAATACCCTTCTCAATATGGTATTAAAGATCTTGGCATACTGCTAAACAGCAAGTTGAACTTTATTGCTCACATTTCCGCCATTGTCGCTTGGGGATTCATCAAAAGGTTCCTATAGGTATGTTGTCTAAGTCAAATATTGCTTTAGACAATCATGATTATATTCAGTTATACGCCAAGCTTAGCTAAAACAAATTATAGCAACATATTATACAGCTACTGCAATGGTTCTCTACCGAGCAGAGTGGATCAGAATCACGACATGAAGGAGGATGTCCTTTTATCAACCCACAAGCAAATTCTTTTATATGCAGATCTACTAGACTAGCTAACTCTCCCGATGATATTGGGATTTCTTCGATTTGCAGTCTAAATCCTTATTACTGGGTTAGTAATTTGTTGGTGTTCACTTGTCTAGTAGTGAATGGCTGTTAATATATTATGTAAGTTTTGTAGAATTTATACATTCTTACGACTGTATTTATATCCGTTAAATAGGCACTGCCCGTCCATAAATAAATAAATAATGATGGAGAAAACAGCTTAAAAATTAAAGAGGAAAGGACACTGAAAAACATATCTTTAAATATTTATTAATTTTTTACTTTTAAAGTTAAATATAGATACAGCAAATCTTGTGAAATAATTTAGTTTAACAGCATTAAAATTTTGTGACTAAGAATATATATATAGCGCAAGCATTATTTATGGGAACAGCCTCGTGTCAT
>MU183375.1:132543-158425 GCA_016904865.1 Pissodes strobi | reverse complement strand
TTCAAATTCCCCCTCGACATCCTAACAAAAATAAACTATTAATTGCAGTACAAAACACGAGATATTTCTCTAAAGCATAGCCACTTACCTTAAAGAAATACTTATAAATAGCATCTACCAATCCGAAAAACAGTAGATAAGGCTTATAGACATTGTAGTCTTTGACGGATTTATCACTGAGGCCTGTGCCTGGGCCGCTGGGCTGGACTAATCGGGTTTGGGCTATCACTATCAACCTGGAAGAAAAAATACGACATTTATCAATAAGGGAGCAAACATGATTGAAGTTGTTTAGTGAATTAGGTTTATAGACGAAATTTATTCAATTTAAAATAGTTTGGGTCCCAAACACAGTGGTCATCTTAATAAATAATTACAATTTGTGCGTAATAACGTTATATGTGCATAGATTGGTGTTTATTAGAGATAAATTATTAAATTATGAACAAGAAGAGTGCCTGAAGATCAATTCAACGCCTTTCTAAGGCCTATGTTCCAGGAAAACATCAACTAAACGATATGCAAGTTCTTTACCTTGATAAATGTGCTAACCGATCCTTCTCCCATTCACCTCTACTCTTAAGGAACACAGCCATCGTCGCCATATACAGGGGACCTTCCGCCTGGTAGGCCAAGTCCACAGATATGTCGGTTGAAGTATACAAGGTAAGCGCAGCAAATTCTCTGGAGTACACCCTGGTTCTGAAAATGTTTACAAATTTGTACATCTTGACCTTTGGGGCTATGTTTTCTTTTACTTACGTATTAATGACATAAAGACCCACGTGGATCAAATAAGGCACCATGTGCAGGTTACTTTGTGGTCCCCCACCGCCGGTGTCCTCGTGGAAGGACTTCTCTTGTGAGAATCGCAGCATCAGCAGTTTCAGGTCGTGGATCGTGGAACCATGGCCAATATCTCTGAAATAAGAAGAGAATTATAATCTCTTAAGCATTATGCAGAAAGGAAAGAAGTTGATAATATTACCTGTGATTAGTGCTCTCTTGCAGATATGTGTTGTGTCTGGCCAGGCAGCTAGCGAAAGCCGACTCTGGGACTTGCGGGCCCCACAACGGCAATAAGCCGTTGCATTTGGTGTTGGCATTTTGTAGCGCGGCAGATTCCCATTCGTCTCGGGCCCTGGCTAATCGAACCGCCGACATGTGACAATCAATGTGCACTACATTGAAATGAGTGACGGTCGAGTACCCTACGAAAACGGAAACTATCTAATTAGACGAACCGATTATTTTTGTTGTAATATATAATTGATAACATCATAAAACGGAAGGCAAAACGGCTACAAAGCTAGTTTGTAACAGTTGATAATGAACATACACATTTAGAATGCACTTTAAATACTTTTTAAATTATTGGAAATATACATACATTTTCCTATCATATACAAGGCCAAACAAGAATTATTGTTCATCATCTAATCATTCTCTTTGGGCAGTTTTTAATCGATAATTTTTGCGTTATATGGAAACTTACCAACAGTTTTGCGTTGTTTGCTCTCAAATTCCTCCACATTGCACCTCTTCGTGAAGGTATAGATTCCCAACACCTTGGTGGGTTGGTATTTGTAACCTTCGCGACAAATACAGCAAACCAATCCCGATTCTTCGCCGAGTTCTTCTATTTGTTGTAAAATCGTACATTTTGCCGTCACCTAATAGAACATTTGAAAATAATTTGCATTCATGTAACGCCAGGAAGTATAAACACATAAGCCAGACAATGGAGGCGTTTATATAAAATATTACAAAATCTGTTTAAATCAAAATATTACCTGTCCTTTGTCGTTCGTTCTCATGCCCAGTTGACCAAGCTGTTTTTCTCTCATCGCCATGGCCAAACGTTTTTTCTCAGACCTCGTGAATTCTCTTACCTATGCGAAACTATTCTATTTAATTATGTTAATTCTAGTAAAAAATTAATAATGCTAACAAAACAGCAGCAATACTTATTTAACCATTTGATGGTGAGCAAGTTTATCTTGCTAGACTATTTAAGTATTTGATATGATAATTATCACATGGGATATTTTAGAAAGTTAACCCATTCATAATTGGAAACGCAGGGAAAATTAAAATGAGAGAAAATATGTTATACATATACATGTCCGTACCTCTTCTATTTGTTTCGCGACAGCCGGATTAGTGCACAAAGCCTCTAACAAGTTCTCAGCCAGAGAGCCCACGTGTTCATCCGAAGACACTTGCTCCAAACGATGAATGATCGATATGGTGTCCGCTTTCGATATTTCGAGTTGCGTGTTTTCGTGGCTGTGGGCAAGACCAGTCAGAAATCTGAAAGAAACCGCAAAATAAATTATAGTTGCTGAAATTAACACTATGTATCAGCCGCTAAAGAAAGTATTTGAAATTTCAATTTTTAAAAGTAGTATCAGAAGAAAGTGTATGACCACTGAAATGAAAAATGAGTCATTTCAAAACGCTATCATCTTTATTTTAGATCTTTTTCAAAAGTGTCTATCAAAGACATATATATATAAACTAATATATCGCTAATCCAAACCAAAAATTGAAGCCACAACTAAAAGACGGAGCTATTTAAAACTCGCATAAGTCGGTCTTTGTCATTCAGTAAGTTCATACTGCGCAATCGTTAGAAACGCTCTGTGATTAGTTGAAAATATATGTAACAGCCAATAAAGTTATCCCCCTGATTGGCGGTAGTTTATTGGATTTAAATTATTGCCGCTTGCAGAGGTTATTTTTTAAAGAGGATATGCTTATTTGCTGTTTATTTTCAAAGCACAAAGACTCTAAAAATGTCTAAAAACAGTTTTAAATTGAAATTACAATTTAATGTGCACAAGATACGATACGAATCACACGACATAAAACACAGATGGATCGATAAACGGAACACGGGTCGGGGCACGGCCACCTATACGACAACCAAATTGATGGTCGATTTATTTGTTTACATTAATATTTTTCAGTCAGTTTTTTCAATTATTTTATAACGTGTAGATATTATAATTATATGTGGCCGAGATATTCCTGTTTTACACACATTTTCACCGCAGATGTTTCCAAGATTTGGCTCGCGGAAACGGTTTCTTGTGGGAGATTCCATGTAAGCTACCTAGATGTCCTTCATATTTAAGTAAAGATGATGAAGAGAATGTCCACACTAAACGCAGAAAGATCAGATTGAATGTTGAGAAATGGAAAGGGGCTATTGCCTCGGCTATTGCTGAAAGTTTGGATAGAGCAACTACTTACAACGAAATGAAGCAATATCTTTTACTGCGCTACATGAAGCTGATATCAAGATTAATGAACTCGAGGATGGATAGTTGAAAGGAAAAGGAAACTTGTCCTTTTTCTATTTAAACGAACCAGCTGAAGGGTACCCAAGTGTGCAAATGTCTGTGTTTCTGTCAGGTCAGAAGACTTGAAGTGTTTGTGGGAAATTTGTTCATTAAAAAAACATTGTGTTCGGACAAGTCTCATATAAAACTATCAGTACGTGCGGGTTGAGAATATTAAGTACTTTAGATAAAGTGCTTCATGAAGCCAAAATATTTTTGATTGGCAATAAAAATGAAGATGAACTATAGAACTGTAACTTTAGTAACTATTGTATTTTGTAATTGTATGTGTATTTGGGCAACCCTTGGTCTGTTGTGGCTCACATCTGTAGATTCCACTAGGCCAGAGGCTTAATCCATTTCATGTAATCGAATAGCTGTCTGGGGGTGGAGAGTTTGTCTAGTTTTTTCCATTGCCAGATAGCATAAAACATGCTCTATTGTTTCTTTGCCCTCCAAGCACAAGGGGCATCCCGTTTCTTTGGAAAGCCGTATATCTTGTTCATGTGACGAACTAACTAGATAAGCACTTGTATTTTTACTAAAATGGCTTGCATGAAGATTCAACAGTGTCTGTCTAGAACAGCTAGTAAAATTGAGCTGCTTCGAAACCTTCGGTTTGCTTTTATTGTTGCAATACTTATTGGTTCATACAACTGCTTTGCATTTTATTCACAGTACTTATACAACATAGAAAAATCACTGCTTTTTGTATTTTTATATGTGATATTTGTTTTACTTAACATGACTTAAGCTAATTAATCATTTTATTTTATCATGTATTCTGTTATTGCTACTTAAAAAGATTGTGCTTGAGTACGTACTGAATAGGTGAACTAACTAAATAAACCATACACTATATATACCTTTTATTTTTTGTGACTCGTTTTACTCTGAGAAATCTACTTGAATACTTATACGTAAAATACTGCCTTTTGCAACTGCTTTGATCTTGAGCTACATATTTCATTTAACTGTAATCACATTTGTTATTAACTATTCACATAGTTTATATTATTAATACATACATATTATCAAAAATGGAAATTATAAGCCAACAAGCATAATACAAAGCAATTATGTTATTCAGATATTCCGTTCATCTACTACTCGTAACTTTAGTTTATCCCTATCTTTGATATGATTTTTATTTCATGTCTATATTTCTCATATTTATTTTTATAATTAATAAACTTGTGTCCAGTTTTACCATATTGTCTTATTTTAAGATTAAAGGGAAGCACTAGGTAGTAGAAGGGCAAGATTTGCTGCTTCATGGCCTTGTATAGGTGGCCGTGGTCGGGGTCGGCCTCGGCCAGGTTAATGCGCGACAAACGGACCAATAAGAACGTTCCGTGCAGAGCGTGCGCACAAACAACTTCCTGAATGACAAAGATAGACTTATGCAAAATTGATATTCCCCTCTTTTAGTGTTGACTTCATTTTCCACTCATTGTCCAAATGACGGTTTAGCAGTATATTTCTTTTTAAGTATATGATCAAAGACACATTAGAGGATATATGAAAATAGAAAGGAGAGCAGGAGGGTGAAGTACTACGGCTAGAGAGGATACTACAGCTTTAAGCTACTATGATTATTAATTCGGCAACGTCGGCTCGGTGATGGTTTGTTTGTTTTGATTGTTCGCGTGCAGTAGTGCTGATTTTGTATTGTTTTTATAGTGAAATAATTAGTGAGATGTATTGTTTTGATCAAATTAACTGTTTATGTTGGTGTGCACATGAAAAACCATGAACTTTTTATACTACAATTGCTAGTTATTGCTAGAATATTAAACAGACCTAGTTTCCTGCCAAAAGCTCATAAACATCCACATCAAGCGTGGTTCATTGGACAACACCAGGGCCAATGATTGATTCGGTTCCCCTGTTTTGTCTGTGACCGTCGAGAATGGTGAGGGTCGGCCGCTGAACTTAGTAAGTGATTGCTAACTACTTTTTCTGGCATATCGGTCAGATTGGAGATAGGTGTGACAATAAACTTTCTATTGCCATTTTGCCTTCTGTGGTTTCGAACATCGGGACTACCTATACACAATGTATTTGCAATGCAAAACATGTCTGAAGTTAGGTGTTTTTAAGCAAGGACCAGTAATGACGAGACCTTTGGGGCCCCTTGCGACTCTTGTAAAGGTATATATTGCCAAGGCTGTGCTAAGCTCAGTTCGACTGAGGCACATGCTGTTCAGAAAATTAATATACTGCTGCTGACTGTAAAGGGAAGAACATCATGTTGGACCACATGGGCTCGGAGAGAGAAACGACAGAGGAGAAACTCTGAGTATGTTTGCGACGAAACTGAACACCTTTTTCAAGCTCCCACCTAGACGCCTGTATACGTGGAAGTCGCCGAGATAATGGTGAAGACGTCATCATAAGAAATCAAATAGGTTATATCCTAGTCAACGCACGATATAGAAACAGCTTCACAAGTGTAAAAATCTATCCAGTCGCTAACTTTCAGTCCGATCACATACCTCTAGTGGGAGAATACAAAACCAGGTATAAGAAAATACAACGAAAAATTCCTAAGAAACAGGATATCAGAAAATTGAAAGACAGAATACTGAAGGACAAAATAAGTAAAGCCCTGAATGAAAACTGTAGAGAAATCGAGGAAAAAGCCGGAAACACGGAAGAAAAAATACATTCACTTAACAAAGTGGTAGAGGAGATCAAAGACAAATTTCTGAAGAATGAAGGAGGAAAAAACAAGACGTGGATGACGGGGGAAATACTACAGATGATGGCAGAGGAGAACACACCAGAATAACATAATCGCATACAGGGAGATACACCGTGAAGTAGAAACACTGCGACAGAGATTTGATGACTTCAATGTACATAAAAGAGTGAGAAAAATAACTGGCAAATACAAAAAGAGAACAGTAGGAAAACTCATCAATGACAACGGAAAACTTATTGTGGACCAAGGAAGTATTAGAGACACCTGGAAAAAACATAGACAATTTGTTCTTCGATGAGAGAGATCCGCTTTCCTTATCAACAGAAGCTGGACCACCAATACTAACAAGTGAGATAGAAGCAGCCATAAAATCGTTGAAAGAAGGCAAAGCGCCATGACCGGACGGGATACAGACAGAGTTCCTTAAGCTTTTGGATGAAGAATCAATAAAAAATGTTCTGCAAAATATTTAACAATATCTATGATACCGGCAATAATCCGAAAGAATGGCTCATTTCTGAATTTATATTGTTGCCCAAGAAACAAGGAGCAAAGAAATGCGAAGAATATAGAACCATACGCTTAATGAGCCATTTACTCAAGCTTTTCCTTAAGGTTATCCATCGCAGAATATACAAGATATGCGAAGAGAGAGTAGCAGACACACAATTTGGCTTCATGAAAGGAGTGGGAACAAGAGAAGCACTGCACTGTTCAGTATACAAGTATTATTCCAACGGTGTAGAGACATGAATTGCGACATTTATACCTGCTTTGTAGACTACCAAAAGGCCTTTGACAAAATCCAACACCAGAAGATGATACAAGTACTGAAAGGCACCGGAATGGATGATAAAGATCTCAAAACAATTATACAAAACGTGTACTGGAACCAGACAGCCATCATAAAAATCAACGCTGGAGATCAAACAACAGAGTCAGTTAATATTCTGCGGGGCATACGACAAGGGTGTATCATCTCCCCACTGATATTCAATGTGTATTCAGACGAGATATTTAGAGAAGGTCTGGAAAACGATGAGAATGGAATTCTTGTAAACGGTGAACGACTAAATAATATCCGCTATGCAGATGATACCGTCATATTTGCAGATAGTATAGAGGGTCTACAACAGCTAATGAACACAGTGAATGAAGTAAGTGAACGATATGGGCTAAAAATTAACATCAACAAAACAAAATTTATGGCCATAAGTTTTGGCACAGAATCTTCATTTTACCCCGTCTACAATTATTGTATTGTCGTCGGTCCTTGATAAGCCTTCGTTGCAGAGCTACGGCCAAAAAACGGTTTTTCCCCCAAATTCCTTCCTTAAATTAGAGCCTCGCCGCCCCCCATGTGGCCCAAGGTAGCCCCCCAGGTACCATACCTCCCATAAAAAATTGGACCCCTATCCCCTCCCGTTCTCCCGGAATTCTTTGTTTTTTCTTCTCCCCCCTCTCCTGCCCGAAGGGGGGGGGGGGCACGCCCTCCAGTTTTGGTACAGAATCTTCATTTCAGCCCTCTACCTCATCGGGAACATGCCGAACGGATCGCGAGCCACAGAACTGGTTAAAGCAGCAGTCAACACATCATAGCCAGGATGGTCGCCAATATTCGAAATGAATAGGCACTTGAAGAAGAAGACGACTGTAAACATTGTATCGGTGATGTACCAGCAGGTTAATTCAGCAGTTGGAGAGGATGAAAAAGGAGAACAAAATGAAAGATTTACACATCGAGAAATTGGAGACGCAAAACTTATTAGGGAAATTCATGAAAAGAATGGCCATTAAAAGGAATGAAGTTCGAGGATGAAGTGTACAGTACTGAGCATGACTATCTAGCCAAGATAAATGGTTATATGGACGAGGTCGCTGGTTTAAACAGGGAGATTGTCGGGCTGATTGAGCGAAATAGGGTTCTGTCTGATCGCATTGTTAAGCTGGAAGATTGTGAAATTGTATTGGCAGCTGATCTGAAAGACCTTAATATGCTTAAAAGTAATATGTTAATTAGCATTGAAACACTCACAAAGGAACACGAAATGTATGTCAGCAACTTAAAGAGGACCTATTCCGAATTAATTGAAGCCCAGGATGAGTCGGTTTCTCTTAGGGAGGCTTCTGATGCAGCTGGGGCATCAGCCCGACAACACGAGCACCGGACACACTCTCAAGTGTAAGGTTTAATAGGAATAAGAGGCGTCAGCTACTGGTAATCGAGAATAAGGCATGTGCGATGGATACAGGACTGATGTTCAGAAGGAACTTTAACAGTTACTTTGATGTGAACTGTCAGTAGCGAGTGGGAGCATTGCTTGACGATTTTATGGTTGATGTTGCGGTCCTGACCAGAAAATTTACAAAAAGTGATTTTATCGTCATATTTACAGGAAACGAGAATGTAGTTAGAGGGACTGACTGCTACAACAGGAATCGATCCTTCCAACTGAAGGCGACGTTGATAATGCATTGGGCTTAAGCACGAATTTTGTGCAATCGTCGAACTTCGCTCCTCAAATACCACTATAGTGTTTTATTATCAGAATATTTGGGGGTGTGAGAACTAAGACCGACGAGCTTTTGAGATCCAGTCACGTTTGCGGCTATGACCTCATTTCTCTCACCGAAACCTGGCTGAGCGATACATTCTTCAATTCTGAATTGTTCAGTAATCAATATACGGTCTATCGAAGACACAGGACCTATTCCGAACTTGACTGTCTGAGAAGTGGCGGTGTTCTTAAAACCACGTGAATCAACATTGACGCTTCCGTTTTTATCTACCCCAATTTTTAACACATACGAGCATGTCTGGATTCAGGTGAGCATTGCTGGGTGCAGTCTTGTTGTGTGTTGTGTCTATATACCTCATAATTCGATCACTGAGTGCTATCGGTCCTTCTGTAACACCTGTGAATCTCTACGGAACAAGTATTCAAATCACAGATTTTTAATATACGGCCACTTTAACCTTCCTCTGATCAGGTGTACTCTTGAGGATGACTTATTGGTCTTAACGGAATTTCACTCACAGGCTGCCGAGATTCTCATCGACACAATGTATTTTCTTGAGTTGCAGCAGTTGAATTCGGTTCAGAACTGCCTCAGTAGCACTTGATCTGATCTTCGCTGATAACATGGATGGTTTTTCTGTTTCGGCTTGCTCTCTTCTACTGCTGGCAATGGATAATTACCATCCTGCCACGAAAGCACATTTTCGTCTTCGACCTGTCAAGATTTTAAGAGGCAGCTGCACGGTTGAGGTCTATCAGTTTCGTAGAGCCAGTTACTCCGAACTAAATCAATTTTATGAGGAGATTGACTGGTCCTTCATATCGACCATTGACGATATTGACGCAATGATTTGTCGCTTCTATGAGGTGATCTTCGTGGGCATCGGTCGCTTTATGCTGAGCGGTGTGTGTTGCGACCGAAAAATATCCTAAATGGTTTGATGGAGGGCTTCGTAAATGCATTTCTCGGAAGAACAAACTTTGTAAATGATTCAGGAATTCTGATCTTGATAGCCACTATGATGCCATTCTCTGCTGTTCGTCGTGAGGTTGTCAAAATAGAATGATTTATGAAATTGTCACTAAATAAACGACGACTAAGAGAAAATCTCAGTACATTCTTAATATAAACTTGAGTAACCGTAAAAACTTCATTCTGTTCAAATAACAAATTCGAAGAAAATCGCTTTGTTTTAAACAACATACTTTTTAAAATATATTTTTGTGCAATAATGAGGCTACTTAAAGCTTTTTTTATGAGCTGCACCCCAACAGATTATCCTATAATTCAAAGAAGATTCCACCAGTGCTTTGTAAACACTTATGATGGCATCCTTATTTAATATATTACGTAATTCATAAAATTTGTAGATTAACTTTTTTAATATGATCAGAGTGAACGTCCCATTTTAAAAATTGATCAAAATAGACCCCTAGATATTTAACGCTCTTGACAGAACGAATAAAACCAAAACATATGCAATCGTGTAAAAAGTTACACTCAGTTGAATGGATTTTGATTACACGATCGTTAGGTAAACCTCTTCTGTTCATAGCAACACATAAAATTCGTTTTCTTAATATTTAAAGTTAGAAAATTTAGATCCATCCATGCTTTCACATAGACACTGACCTTTCAGCCATTTCATAGACCTCCTCCCAACATGTTCCCCTGCATAGCAGAACAGTATCATCAGCAAATAAACTACTTTACTTTCTGGGGTTACATTTGTTAGATTATTAATATAAAATGAGAATAAGATAGGACCAAGCACAGTACCCTGTGGAACACCACATTCCGCCTTATTACACGGGCTATATATAGAGTTTAAATTGACTCTCTGGTATCTATTTGTAAGATAGGAACTAAACAAATCATATACCTTTCCCCTGATACCAATATTACTAAGTTTATTTAGCAGAATACGGTGATTCACAGTCTCAAACGCTTTTGAGAGGTCCAAGAATACAGCCAACGGTTTATAATTGCGAAGCACTCAGTAACAAACTTAGTAGTTTCATGAAGAGCATCCTCTGTGTCCACTTTTTCCCTAAACCCAAACTGTGAACTAGACATTATTTTGTTTTTATTTAAAAAGTTACACAGCCTGTTTTTAACACATTTTTCAATTATTTTACCTATAGAACCAGAAAGAGATATTAGCCGGTAATTGTTTATATCTGTTTTTTCACCTCCCTTATGTATAGGTATAATCATAGCTTTTTTAAAGACATCCGGAAATAACCCACTGCTAAATATCAGGTTCACAATGTGGACCAATGGAGCAATCAAGGACCTATAGTTTTCTTTCACAATTGCACTAGTTATATAAAAAATCATCTTTTGAGAAAGTGTTTTTAACACGCTTTTATTAGCTTCACCTGTATGTATGTATGTTTGTTTGTTTGTTTGTTTGTAACAATCGATTACAGGTCGCAATTTTGAAGATAGCGACTTGAAATTTGGCATAGAGGTAGAAGTCCACAAACCCTCGAAGCCTATTGATTTTGGTTACGATCGGTTAATATACAGGGTGTGAAAACAGGACAAGTCACCGTTAAAAAAACTAAAAAAAAACACGCTTTAATGATCAATCAAACTATGATGTTCATGCTTTAACTTACAGATCTTTGGGGTTTCTCTCCACTATCCAATTGTAGATATATAACATTTCAAAAACAAATTAATTTACCAAATAGACCTCAATATCACACTAAAGACCAGTAACCAGTAATTAAATCTGGCATTATAATTGTCAACTTGTCAAAGTCAATTTAAAGCTTGACAATCTGCAAGAGCTTTTTACTATTTTATTGTATTTACTAACCATTTTCATTTTTAGTTTTCACCTTTCTTGACAACGGGAATAGATTTTCCCGAAACGTTGAAGTTATCTAGGTATTTCATTAGGGTCACTAAACTAGCACTTGTGTTGATTACATCCTGGAGCCAGAGCCGAAGAGGCTCTATATAACAAATTCAAAAGGATAGTGAAGAGAAACCCCAAAGATCTGTAAGTTAAATCAATCAAACTAAAAAACAAAAAATAATTCTTAATACAGGCAGAAAATAAACATGAACGAAAAATATTAGTATTATTGTGAAAAAAGCGTGGGGTGCTCGATGTACATAAAATATAGCACAAAGCGCCCCCCGCTTTTTTCACAATAATACTAATATTTTTCGTTCATTATTATTTTCTGCCTGTATTAAGAATTATTTTTTGTTTTTTAGTTTGATTGATCATTAAAGCGTGTTTTTTTTAGTTTTTTTAAAGTATATTTTTTAAGGAATTTATGGAGCGAATAATTTCATCTTCACTAAGAGGATGCAAAAACATTGAATTAGATAAATGTTTCTCTCTACATAAGAACTTCGGTGGTTTATTTGGTTGACAAATCTTACTAGCCAGCTTGGCTCCAACAGAACAAAAGAAACTATTAAGTTCCTTGACTATGTCTCCCTGATCTTTCAGCACCTGGCCATCAGCACTCTTAATGCATGATATAGCATAGCACACTTCAAGTTATAATTAGTTGCTTGATTAATTATTTCCCAAGTTTTTTTAGGGTTGCCATTCACAGGACTTAACTTTCTTTTAAAATAAGCTGCTTTAGATTTTTTCATAAGATTACTTAATTGGTTTCTATAATTTAAATCATTTTGCTTGGCAAGAAAAATCCCAGGATTCTGGACACAAAACTTGTGTAACCTATCTCTAGTCCTAATAGAAATGAGTAGAGCTGAGGTGATCCAAGGTTTAATATAGTTCTTTCACAAGTAGCAGCAGCTATATGATTCTTTAAAATATTTTAAAACATTTCTGTTGCTATGTTAGGATCATGGTTTAACAAAACTCGTTCCCAGTTTTCTGCATCAATACTTACTTTCAATATTTGTTGATTAACGTGCCTGATTATATTATTTGGCTTACTATTGATTGCATTATCATTTCAAACCTGACCTAAACTGATATTAAATAATAGCGAGTGATGATCAGAAATAGAACCATTTAGTACAATTAAATTATTGTCAAATTTCTTTGAACTTTTCATAAAAATATGATCAATACAGGTACTACTATGAGTAGTAACTCTAGTAGATTTATTAACTTTACATAAACAACCATGACTATTTAAACAATTTAGATACTCATTAACAACCAATGAATGGGATTCTAATCAATTTATGTTAATGTCACCTACAAATAGCTCAATATCACACCTAATAAAATAGTTCCGACTGAACAAATCAACTAGAGGATTTATATAGTCTTTAGCTTTAATTGAGAGAGATTTATAATGGAATATAATTCCAATAGAATCATTATTTTTTTCAAGAATTATTCTCACAAATGTATATTTATCTATACTTATGATTTTACTATCTTTAATAAATGAGTCTTTGCAATAAACCAAGGAGCCATCACGTTTATTATAATTGCTTTCATTATAAAATACACTATACCCATTAAGATTAAAGTTATATACATTATCCAAAATATTAGTTTCAGATAATACAATTACATCGAAATCACTACCCAATGACTCCAAGAAAAGAACAAAATCGTCATAATTTTTATTTAAGCTTCTTATATTCAAATATAGCAAATTAAGTTTATTTATGGAGTTTAAAAACAATCAATGCTGTCTAAGTTATCACAAATAACGACGTTTCCATAATTACCCTCATAATCGTCCAAAAAAGAATTAGGATCCAGTGTAAAGTAAAAGTGTATACTTACAACAGACCACATAAACTCAACACCGAAAAAAAAAATGAAATTAAGCGCAGTTTAGTTTGAGATTGTCAATGTCCTCCTGATGTCTGATTCTTTTCACTAGACAATCATCCCCATTTCTTGCAAATACTCTTCCATCCTTAGCCCACACATACTTATATCCACAGTCACGAAGTGACCGAGCAGACATGAATAATTCCCTAGTTTCCCTTGATAAATCTTCATTAATATATCTTGTGTTGTTTCCAGACAGGTTACATTTGCTACCAATTATTTTTCCTTTTCCCTTCTTTTTTGTAGGAACTCATGTCTTTTTTCAATAGTTTTAAAGGTTACCAAATATGGCGGATTTTCCTTAGTTGAAGAGATCAATTTAATTTGCACATCTTCCGAATTAAGTTCAGGGTCTATAAACTTAAGTACCTTCTCTGCTTCCCTGGGATGACTTTTGAATTTCGTCAATAGGGTTGCTCATTCCCATTATGACAACGTTCTTTAACCTGTCTTCATTCTCCTTTATCCCATATTGACTCTTTACAACCCTTAATTCCTTTCTTAAGTCCTCGTTTACTTTTTTTAGAGACAATATTTCCTTGCTAAAAGTCTCGTTCTTCTCCTTTTGAAGTTCATATTGTTCCGCATAGAACCTTAAATCCTTACGCAGATCACGAATCTTATGTCTAAGTTCCTTAATGCAATCCAAAATATCCTCATTACTATTGTTAGTTTTATCTTCAGCCCCATCAAAAAGGTCCAATGATCGCCTTATTTGTTTTTTCACATGGCTTTTACAGTTTTCACAAAAATATTTATTGTTGAACTTCCGCATGACCTCAAGATCTACATTTGAAAGACCAGTACATGATAGGAGTAACCAATTTTTACACTTTTCGCACTGGACAGAAGTATGCGATTTAGTAACATTAGCAGCGCATTTAGCACATTTGAATAATATATAGAATGAATGATATTTTGGAAAAATACCTTACCTTAGGATATATTTGAGTGCGGGCTTCGAAATGAAATCCTTCAGCTCGTCGCTATCAGTCCTAAGCAATGTGGGTTTAACGCAGGGCGCGTGCATAGTGATATACTCTAGTGCTTCCTTAACTATGTTCAATGACAGAATGTAGTCTTTTAGAGTGTTGCCTATTGCATTCTTCTCGATACTGTTAGTCAGCATACAGAACATCTCTAGCTTTTGCTGATCCTCGGTGGTATGCTCGAAATCATATCTGCAAATAGAAGAATATGTGACATAAAGTTATATTATGTCGAACTAATGAAATTTACCTGTTGAATTCTAATACACTCTTGAAATGTTCCAATAATATTTCCATTTTTTCCTTGTTTCCATAGACTAGGGCAGCCAAAACTCTTGTTAAATGAGCAAGTACTGCAGCGTTATTTCTCATTGACGGATGTACCTAAATGAACAAAATTATTGCAAATATACCAAATCTAATAAGTGAATCAATCTATCAATCACTATACAGATGAGACTTTGGCAATATCAATTGTTTACTCAATCATTTGATTATCTTGTTTTGAAACAAACTGCAATGCTGAATATTTTTCAGAGAAAATATATGGCAGACTTTTGTAAGTACAAGTCTTCCCATTTTTCAACTTTAGATATTGAATATTAGGGGGATTGAACCAAACTACTTACTTACTAGAAAGTCAGCATTTATTGAAAATTTTCTCTAGATTTGATACGTTTATACTATCATAGGTTCCCAAACAAGAAAAAACATTATTAACTTTTAGGTCTATCATTTTTTCCTTAAGAGGATCGACAAAGCTTTTCCTAAAATTTCCTAATTTAAATTTTAGACTACTTAGAGATAAGCGGTTTGAATTTGACATAAAATTAAGAAGATTTTGGCAGAAGGTCTAACTCGGAAACGCAGTCTTTTCAATTATCATACCTTAATATGATAATCGATTCTACAGGTTTAAAAACGTAAAGGAATTTGAAATATTCATAGAATTTTCTTTAAGAAACATCTTAGTGGTAAAACGCAAATGCATCACTCAAGTTTAAAAGGTTCGTACCGTAAACGTCAGCAAAGATTTCACATATTCCGGTTCACCAAACGTGACGGACAGCTTTTCGAAGACCTCTAGGGATTTGCTTGTCGCCTTCGACATCAAAGTTTCCATTATATCGAGGAGTTGCTCGGTTACGGCAGATTGACTAAAAAAATCAATTATATAATACAGTAGGAACATAACAAGATATCGAACAAAGTGTATTACTAATTTACCTAGAATCGACTTCTCCTTCCAAACACAGTTGCAAAATTCGCAAGAACGCTTCCACCGCTCCCAATTCTGGCTCGATAAGAACTTCCTGACATTTGTTGACCTTTACACTGATCCTGAATAATTTTAAAAGCACCTACAAAATCGTAAAACATCAGTCCTGCGATTTTCAGATAAAACTGGCCAATACGGATACTTTACTTACCTGTAACAATGGTTTTGCCCTCCAAACGTTTTGAATAGCCCCTAATCTGGTAACCATCACTTTTAGACCGCCACATTCGGCTAACACGTTAGCCATTTTGTATACTTCCTCATTGTCCACCGTACTCTGGCCCTTATTTTCTAACGTTTCTATAAATTCTTCCGTCGCATCTCCTAACAGGCCCCTAAAATATGAAATCAAGTTTAATCAGTTTTTGTACGACACTAAGGAATAATGAGGAAATCCCCTAAGATGCTCAGAGATAAATGAACTATTTGGTTTCAAGTTGGAATAAAAATTAAATAATCAAAATCTACGATAACAAAGCGGCTCATAAGAACGATTTTCGGGCTTAATGACAAACCTGGATGGGTAAAAAAGAAACACCACACTTACCTCATCCTATATACAACTCTCATAGCATCATGGTCGCCCCCTTCCGCAAGCCATATCTTCTTGAATACATCTTTTACGGGCAGGTCAAGACTCATAATCTTGTTGTTGACAAGCAGCTCCATGCCGTTGTCGTCTTCGAGGAGAGCGACCAGCTCGCAGTCTTGACAAATCTTATTTTTGACGTCGCGCATTAGCGGACCTAAACCGACTTCAGTGCTGGAGTATGGGTTACCCAACATTCGCCCTACGAACGAGACAATTTATAAATAACCTTGCCAAAATGACACACGTCCTTACCTTGTAAGAAATCTTCCTGTTGCGGATCCTTCTCCAAAGTAAGGAAAAACTCGCCGATATCGTTTTCCTCGGGGTAGATTATCGAGCACAGCCTTTCGAATATGAAGACGGGCGTCAGAATGTCTTGTAGACTGTACCGTTCGACTGTTTTGATGCAGACCGACATGAATGCTTTAGTTTCTTCTTCAGTGCCTAGATAAATAAAATAACTAAATATATGGCAATCCAAATCATATAAATCTCTTGGAATCAAGAGATATTTTGATAATATGACCCCCGGAGTGAATTTATCAATTGTATAAGAGGCGACACACTATAATGCATGCATACCTTAATTTAAGCCAAGGTTCATTATTATGCAATCATTTTTATTATAACATTATTGGACTAACCTGTAGTCATTTCTTCTAGCAATTCAAGAAGTTTTTCTTGAGTCTCGTCTATTAATCTGGTTCTTTGAACGACTAGCCTTCGTAGAGATAAGTATCCATTTAGAACAGCACCTAAAGTTTACGAAACAGTCAGCTCAAATTGTGTTTAGGTTTTAAAGTCTAACGAATACAATAGTTTTGGGATTTCTTTACAAAACGACACGTTAGGTGTTTAATATCACGCTATATCGCTACATTAAAAAACAGACCACATTAAAAAATTGGAAAGTAATCAAAGTATTAAATATAATCCATAGCTGGATCGTCATAGTCATTGATTATATTATTTTAAGTATCCAGAGTTATCAATATTCCTCGCAAACCTAAATATACAATCAAGAATGAAGCTAAACAGCTCATAATATGTCTTAAAAACCTGTGAAATATTATCTTATTTTTTGTTACATAACTTTGTTCGTAATCATATTAGGAAAATGTGTGTAATATTACATAGATATTGTAAAGGCACTACAACATAGTTTGATCCACGATTTACATACTCGACGTGCGTTTAGCATCATCAGGAGATGATTAAAATTGTTTTAATCATCTTCTGATGCTGCTAAGGTGGTTAGTGAAACGCGCGTTGAGTGCAAAAAAAAACATGTTTCGATATTGTGCATAAAACTGTGTTGAAGTGCATTTAGCCCAACCCCAACTTAATTGTAAAGCCAGTTTCAGATACACAAATCAAGCACCCATGAAGGACTGAGTGTCTGCACTTCTACTTTAAAATCATCATTCGATCGTTTGGAGAGTTATGAGCGTATCTAACTTAACTCAAGTTCACCATCAAGGCAGCAACCAAGTTTATAGGTTGTCTCTATCGCCCTCTGAGCGATAGAGCCTACCAAAGCTTTTTTACAACACTCGATACCACTTTTGACTCAATACAGGTCGATTACCCCCCTTCATAAATGATCGTTCTGCGAGACTTCAATGCCCACAATACCAACAAGACCGACAACAAAGGTAGAGATTGTAGAGACGCTGACGTATTTGCCATCACCTGCGGGCTTACTCAACTTGTAGACGAATCAACTCGAATCTCAGAGAGGGGCGAAGTCGCCGCCCTCCTGGATCTTATTCTAACCACCAATCCTGACCAGTACACAATTACAGTTAGTCCGTCATTAGGTACTTCCGACCACAAACTTATTACAACGGTTTGTGAATTGCCCCTTCTACAAAAGGATCGACCATTGCCTCGCAAAATCTGGCATTACAATTCTGCAAACTGGGACGATCTAAGGGAGTTCTACCTAGATTTTCCTTGGCTCGACGTCTGCTTTGGCACTAACGACCTGCCAGTCTGCTGCGAAGAGATTACGCAAGTCATCTCAGTCGTACATCCCAAATTCCATCAACTCACCGTCAAAAGGAAAGCCCTGGTTCGACAGAAGATGCGAAAGAGCTGTAGGTAGGAAACAGCACGCCAACAAATACTGGCAGCAAAATCAGACCGCTGAAAATTGCAATTACTTTGTCGAAGCGAGAAACGAATGCAAACGTGTAATCGACGAAACTAAGGACAAACACAATCAAAGGATCAGGAATAAACTTCTGCAATGCCTCAGTGGCTCCAGGAATTTCTGGTCGGTAGCAAAGGCAGTAGGTAATAACTTTATAAAAACGTCTCTCCCACCTTTGACAGACGAACGTGGCATCACGGCGACTACAGCCAAGGAAAAAGCAAACATGCTCGACCAAATGTTTTCATCGCACTCTATCTTAGACGTCCCCCAAGGCGAGGCTCTCCCCAACACATCGAACATCAATACTACCATGGCAGAAGTCAAGTTTCATCACCGTGATATTTGCAAAATCCTTAAAGAACCAGATACGCAAAAGGCATCAGGACCGGACGGATTACCTGCCATCGTGTTAAAGAAATGCGCCAACGAACTAACACCCGTTTTTTCCAGACTTTTTTCTCTGTCTTACGGAAAAGGGATTTACCGATCTTCATGGAAAGTCGCTCGAGTGCAACCTGTTCCAAAAAAAGGCAAGAAGACCACGCCCTCAAACTATTGACCAATTGCCTTGCTTCCAATAATCTCCAGTCATGGAACGTGTAGTTAATCAGCAACTACTCAAGTACCTCGAGAATAACAGAAAAATCAGCGATAATCAATACGGCTTTCGCAAAGAGAGATCGACAGGCGATATATTGGCCCGTCACTTTTATATGGAATAGGGCAATAATTGAGAACTACAGAGTCTCGAGCGATTGCGTCGGATATTTCGAAGGCATTCGACAGAGTTTGGTCCTTCGACTGCCAGCTTCACTGCAGCTGGCTTGCCAGTTTCCTTAAGAACCGATCTCTGTACGTTGCAGTTGATGGACACATCTCAGACACATTCACCATTAACGCGGGCGTGCCGTGCCTCATGGCGCAATGGACAGCTGTATTTTGCAGGCATGACTTGAAGTGAAGAGCAAGAGGTGATATCCAAAAACTCTCGTTACAGGACATTTTGGAATGCGCAGCAATGGAGGTCAGCATTGGCGACAAGACACTCATTTGCGCATGTATGTATCGATCACCTAGTAGTAGCACTGATCAGTTTTTGCACAATTTGGAGTAAATTTTGAATAAATTAATAAATAACCCATTAAACTTAGCTTTTATTGCTGGAGACTTTAATCTAGATTTACATTTACAAAACAGATAATTTTCTTTCTCCAATGCAGTTTTGATTTAAAACCCACAATTTCAGATATCACCAGGTCTTATCAAGGGGCAGGCAACTGTATTGATAACATTTTCACCAACAAAATAACATATCAGATCATAATGCTCAGGCAGTGTGTTTCTCGGAAGTAAATGTGAATGAAAGAAAATCTGTGTATAATAGGTTCTTTAGTAAAGAAAGTATGGGATGTTTCAGAGAGACTGTTTCTAGGGAATCATGGTTGTCAGTGTATGAACAGCATGCTCGGGGTGTTGAGAATCAGTGGAGTATCTTTATGTCTATATTAACACCAATATTTGAAATGAGTTTCCCTAAAAAGCTTGTTGGACATGTAACAAAAAGAAACAAAATAATTTGTTTAATACGCCTGAAGTAGTAGAATATAAAGAGAGATTTATTGTGGGTAGTTTCAAGTCTTTGCAATGAATATAAGGAATTATATAAGGGGGCTAAAGAACAGTATAATGAAGCTCTAAGAGTAGCTAGACAGGATTCCTGTATAGATAAGATAAATAACTTGGATAACAAAGATAAATGTATGTGGCTAATAGTTGATACTCTAACAAATAAAAATAGAACAAAGAATGATTTAGAGCTAAATATTGGCCGCTAATAATTTTGATAACTTTTTCAGAAGTGCTGTTGACAGTCTAAAAACTCAATAGAAAGCGCCTTTCTCTGATTCAATACCTAATAGCATCCAGTCGATTTTTATAGAACCCGTATCATCCGATGAGTTGTTGAGTATCATAAAAGATCTAAAAAAATAAAATGAGTAGTGGGTATGACAAGATACCAATTTCTCTAATAAAATTTTGCGCTCAAGAATTACTTGAGCATCTGTTATATATAATTAACAACTCATTGAATGTCAGGATATTTCCTAATCAATTAAAGATGGCTGTAATTAAACCCATCCCAAAAAAGCGCGATCCAACTTTAATTGAAAATTATAGGCCCATAAGTTTATTGCCATCAATGTCTAAAATCTTTGAGACTGTCATGTACGGAAGAATAATGAATTATTTTGTGATGAATAATTTATTAAGTGACTCACAACGTGGATATGTGAAGGGCAAGGGCGTTGAAACGGCAGTCTTTGAATTTGTATGGGGTGTGATTGAGGGGTCTGGAACAGAGGGCATGTATGTCGGGAGCATTTCTGGATCTCTCGAAGGCGTATGATTGTGTCGAGCATGAGATCTTGTTGGAGAAGTTAAGGAAATATGGAATAAGAAGTTCCGCACTGCAATGGTGTAAAGTCATACTTGACAGGTTGAATGTGTGAGGGATCTAAGTATCACTCTGGGGTTGCCCGAATTCATATGGGAATACCACAGGGTAGTATTATTGGCCCGCTGATGTTTATTATTTTTATAAATAATATTTTTCCTACAACAAACACTGATTTTTGTCAAGTAATTAAATACGCTGATGACACCAACCTTATAATAAAGGCAAGTAATTTTTTGGAACTTTCTGAAAGAGCAAGCAAGCTGTATGATGTGGAAATTGGTTTTCTGAAAATGGTCTTATCTTAAATAATAACAAATCAAATTTAGTTGTTTTTGGGTTAGGCAGCCAAAGGAAGATTGGAAAACTTAGATAATATGCAGTATAGAATTGAACAAACGGATTTTTGCAAATTCTTAGGTATAATTGTGAATTGGAGTAAAGAAATAGAATATGTTAGTAACAAATTATCTTCAGCTACTTATGCTTTACGTGTAATAAAAAGATACTTAACTCATGATATCTTAAAATCAGTTTATTATACATATTTTTACTCCCTCAGATTTGGAATATTGTTTTGGGGATCAGGGGTATGGGTTGATAGTGGTTATAATCCAAAAGAGGGTAGTAAGGGTAATGTTAGGTTTGTCAAGTGTGGAATCATGCAGAACAAGGTTTAAACAATTAAAACTGTTAACTATGATTGGCGTATATATTTATGAAATGCTGTTATTTTTTTTATAAACATAGAGAGTACTATGATTCTTTAAAAAAAAAACATACACAATATGACACAAGAGCTTTAAGTTACAATATTCCTGCTCATAGACTGTGCCTATTTAAGAGATCTCCACTATATAATGGTGTTTTTTTATAACAAAATACCAAATCAAATTTTGGGTACTCTTAAGGAATATAAAAGGGCTATTTTTGAATATTTAGTTAACTTGGACCCTACAACATCGCGGAATTTTTAAATTCATAGGATGGTGCAGTGGTGATCGATATTGTGTATGCGCTTTGTGGGTGTCTGCCTAAAATGTTGATAATTTCTAAAGTATTACTATGTTTTAAATATTGTTTGTTTGTTTTAAACTCGGTTTTAAATATTGTTTTAGACTATGTGATTATTTTACTTAAGTTTGTATATTTAACTGTAACTTTATTGTACTACTAAGTTTATCTTTCTTTTGTTTGTCATTTTAATTTAGTTTTTTGTGCTTTTGTAATGTTAGATGTTAGACTTTTATGACGCCATCGCCATACCTATATGATTGATTGATTGAATACTTTCACCAACTCTGTTCCTCATCTATATTAATGACCTGCTGACCGAAACGAATAATCATGTTTACAGTTTTGCAGATGACAGTGCCCCTATCTCACACTTTAGATCAGAAAAACCTTTACCAGCGACTGAGACTTATCACTGCAGACAGGAGCAGATTACAGCAATTAATCAAGACCTGGAGAAAGTTCAAACTTGGGGCGACAGAAATTTGGTCCAGTTCAATGCAGCAAAGACCCAAGCAGCCATGTTTACTAAGAGGGCTAATACGGCGGGTTCTGAAATCATTATGGCAGAATCGACCATTCCTTCATCCTCGTCAATCGGACTGGTGGGTGTCTCGGCCAACAGCAATATATCCTGGCATGACCACGTTGCTAACATCGCAAAATCAGCTTCCCAGAAGCTTGGTTTTTTTTTATGGCAGTGGCACACACACTAAAGGGAGACCCTATGGCGCTCGACGAGCGGTGTGTGTGCGAAGATGTTGATTGACACGGCTCTTGAATATTTGTAAGTTGTAATTAGTGGGAAACAGATGTTCTGGGAGTGAGTTCCACAGTGATGCAGTGCGCCAGACAAAGGAGTTCTTGTAAAGCGATGTTCTAGGTGTTTCCAGTTGTACGACGAACTGGTGCGCTCTTGCCGTCTGCCGTGACTGTCTGACAGGAGCTGCCAGTGGCGGGATGAGGCGGACCAAATCCTGGGAACATCTGCCGTGAAAGTATCTGTAAAACAGAGATATATCGGCTACATGTCTGCGGTGTTCCAGACTATCTAGATTCCGGGTCAGCTCCGGGTCGCCGACGAGACGCACAGCTCTCTTCTGAATGGAATCCAGCAGCTATAGGGTGTGCTTTGGTGCGGCACCCCAGATATGTGAGCAATATTCTAAGCACGGTCTTATTTGCGCTTTGTAGAGCAAGAGCAACTGCTGCGGTGTATAGAGTTTTTGTTGCGAAATAGCGCACCAAGCTTCTGGGAGGCTGATTTTGCGATGTTAGCAACGTGGTCATGCCAGGACATATTGCTGTTGACCGAGATACCCAGCAGTCCGATTGACGAGGATGAAGGAATGGTCGACCCTGCCATACTGATGTCAGGGCCCGCTGTATTGGCCCTCTTAGTAAACGTGGCTGCTTGGGTCTTTGCTGCATTGAACTGAACCAAATTTCGGTCGCCCCAAGTTTGAACTTTCTCCAGGTCTTGATTAATAGCTGTAATCTGCTCCTGTCTGCGGTGATGAGTCTCAGTCGCTGGTAAGGGTTTTTCCGATCTAAAGTGGGAGACAAGGATACTGTCATCCGCAAAACTGTAAACAGGATTATTTGTTTCGATCAGCAGGTCATTAATATAGATGAAGAACAGAGTTGGTGAAAGTATTGCGCCCTGAGGCACGCCCGCGTTGATGGTGAATGTGTCCGAGATGTGTCCATCGACTGCAACGTGCAGAGATCGGCTCTTAAGGAAACTGGCAAGCCAGCTGCAGAGAGAGGCTGGCAGTCCGAAGGACGGTAGTTTGTTGAGCAGTCCGTCATGCCAAACTCTGTCGAATGCCTTTGAAATATCCAACGCAATAGCTCGAGGCTCTCCGTAATTCTCAATTGCCCTACTCCATATATGAGTAACATAGGCCAATATATCTCCTGTCGATCTCCCTTTGCGAAAGCCGTATTGATTATCGCTGATTATTTTGTTGTTCTCGAGGTACTTGAGTAGTTGCTGATTGACTACACGTTCCATGACTTTGGAAATTATTGAAAGCAAGGCAATTGGACGATAGTTTGAGGGCGTGGTTTTCTTGCCTTTTTTTGGAACAGGTTGCACTCGAGCGACTTTCCAAGACGATGGGTAAATCCCTTTTCCGTAAGACAAAGAAAAAAGCCTGGAAGTTCGTTGGCGCAGTTCTTTAACACGATGGCAGGTATTCCGTCCGGTCCTGATGCCTTTTGCGTATCTAGATTTTTAAGGATTTTACGAATATCACGGTGATGAAATTTGACTTCTGCCATGGTAGTGTTGATGTTCGATATGGTGGGGAGAGTCTTGCCTTGGGGGACGTCTAAGGTAGAGTGCGAAGAAAACATTTTGGCGAGCATGTTTGCTTTTTCCTTGGCTGTAGTCGCCGTGATGCCACATTCGTCTGTCAAAGGTGGGAGAGACGTTTCTGTAAAGTTGTTACTTACTGCCTTTGCTACCGACCAGAAATTCCTGGAACCACTGGGGCATTGCAAAAGTTTATTCCTGATTCTTTGATTGTGTTTGTCCTTAGTTTCGTGGATAACACGCTTGCATTCGTTTCTCGCTTCGACAAAATAATTGCGATTTTCAGCGGTCTGATTTTGCTGCCAGTACTTGTAGGCTTGCTGTTTCCTACCCACAGCTCTTTCGCATCTTCCATCGAACCAAGGCTTTCCTTTTGATGGTAACTTGAGGGAATTTGGGATATATGCTTCCATTCCTGAGATTACTTGCGTGATCTTTTCGCAGCAGACCGACGGGTCGTCAGCGCCAAAGCAGACGTCGAGCCAAGGAAAATCCAGGTAGAACTCCCTTAGATCGTCCCAGTTTGCCAAATTGTAATGCCAGATTTTGCGAGGTAATGGTGGATCCTTCTGTATGAGTGGCAATTCACAAACCGTTGTAATAAGTTTGTGGTCGGAAGTACCTAATGGTGGACCAACTGTAACTGTGTACTGGTCAGGATTGGTGGTTAGAAAAAGATCCAGGAGGGCGGCGAATTCACCCCTCTCTGAGATTCGAGTTGGTTCATCTACAATTTGAGTAAGCCCGCAGCTGATGGCGAATGCTTCAGCCTCTCTACCTTCGTTGTCGGTCTTGCTGTGATGTTTGAGCCAGTTGGTGTTGTGGGCATTGAAGTCTCCCAGAACGATTATTTCTGAACTGGGGTGATCAACCTGTATTGAGTCAAAAGTGGTAGCTAGTGTTGAAAAGAAGCTTTGGTAGGCTCTATCGCTCGGAGGGCGATAGAGACAACATATAAACTTGGTTAACCCCTTGGCGGTGAACTTGAGCCACATGACGTCAAGGTTGTTCGGTTCGAGTGTTTCCTCGCGGTGACATGAAAGGTCGCTTCGGACAAAAAGGCATATTCCGAACTTATGTCTAAATCGGGTATGTAAGTCGTAACCAGGATAAGGGTAGTTCACTGTTGTTGTTGTAGAACATACTTGTGTTTCTGTAAGGGCTAATATGTGTGGTCTATTTGCTTGTAGATGTTGGTGTACCGAATTTATGTTTGTATTTAGGCCTCTTATGTTGCAGAAATCAATTCTAAATTGGTTCGGTATCTTTGCTGTCTGTGAAATGCGGAATGAAGGGCTCCCAGGGCCACCCAGCGCCCGGAGATCCGAATGGCCGGGGAGTTTACCTCCGGAATATTTTGATCCTGGAAGCACCATCATGTCCATATTATTATATTCCTACTGTGGAACCCGGAACCACCAGCGCGGAAACGGAACGTGATTCGGGAAAACCACTTTGCGCCTCCCAGTTCTGGTGGGGTGGTCTTTCACCGGACGATGCGAGTAGGCGTATGCATCTACCACCTAGGGCCGCTTCCACTGGATGCATTGGCCTCAGACTCTTTCTTTTGGTGGTCCCTAGTCTGACAGGGGTAAAAATAGGGTTTGTTGGGTCACTCCCTAGTGATCAGCTCCAGACTTTGTACTTTGGTGTTCTCCCGCCTGGAGGAGGACGATGGGATTTGATGGGCCACATCCCGTGGCAAC
>MU183375.1:39617-110469 GCA_016904865.1 Pissodes strobi | reverse complement strand
ATATCTATATATATATATATTTATAGTGTGCGGCCCTTCGCACTGCCTGCAATTGGCAGCTCCATGTCCCCAGATTTGATATCTGGTGCATTGCGTAATGTCCCTTTGATTTCTCCTCAGTTCCTAGTTTACCCTTATTGCAGTTAGAGTGCGGACTTTATTTTGTAGGATATTTAGGGAAATATCCGCGGGAAACACCATGAGGTACAGGGGTCGGTAATTAGTCTGCATTGGATAGACGTTCTTGAGGGTTATGTTGAAATTTTCCTTCAATTCAGTTTTAATCTCCTCATGGTCGATTTCATGGTCTAACCCTCTGCAAACAAAGTATGTGTGGTACTCCCGCTTGTCCCCATCCAGAAGTCTTCTGTACATTCGCCAGTCGTTCATTTCATCGAAAAATATTATTGTTATATTTCGTATATTTTATTGTAAACTTTCCTTTAACTGTGAGCTTTAGGGCAGCGACGAAGTCTTTATGCGGGATGCTTGGCAGTCCCACTGTTATTATTGGTGGCGGTTTATTTTTTAGGTTTAACGCTTTCGGTTTAATGATGGTTTCCGCCGTTTTCCTCCTAATTTCATTTCGTCATTGTGTTCATCTTCGGGACGGGGTTGTATGGGGTTAAATTTGTTTTTCAGGGGCAGGTCATAAACCATTTTCTTGAAGCCTATGATCTTTACCGTTCCTGTGGGTGTCAGGAATCCATCAACTTGCTTGGAGCCGTCATCTGTTACTGGTGGTGGAGATGTTGGCATACTTCCTTGGACTTCGTCACTAGTGTTGACTTTTCTTGGAGGCTGGTTGTCTTCGTTTTCACTACTAGTGTTTAATTGGAGCTTCTTGGTAGGGGGTTCATCCACAGTCAGGAAATTTACTCCGTGCACGACGAGCAAATGTTCGAATATGACCGGCTTTATGGATTTTATATCCCTTTCTGCAGTTAATTTTATGAGATGATTCCGGCATATACTGCACTTTTTCGCATACAGATCAGTTCTTGCTTTCGCAAGGCTGAGGAGATTTTTCTTGTCCGCGATAATGTTCTTCTGGCTACTCGTTGAACGGGTCGATTGAAAAGATTTCACTGATCATTGTCCAGCGTATCATCACCAGGCACTGATGTGTCCATTGGGCAGGTGCGCGAGGGCGAGGAGGTCCCCGACACTATATACACTGAACTAACACGTACAAAAAGCTTCCAATCCAACTAAAAAATCACCTAAGTTAAATACTTAAAGTCTTAATTATTTACAAACAAACTTTGAGAGCACCGTAAGATAACGTTGGATGAGAACTGGAATTTTCAACGTGCTATGGCCGTTGCCTATACATTTTAGCTTGTTCATAGAATAAAAATTAGGTTTAATAACAAAGTTAAAAAGAATTAATAAATAATACTTTTGACGGTTCGTTTAATTTAAAATATGCTTTTTTATCGTCTAAAATCCGTTTAAAACGATTTTAAATGGCAAAACTGTATAATAATACCGCCCTAGCGGCTAGAATCGGTTTACACATTTCCGTCCCATTTGCTGAGATTTACCCTCATACCGCCGCGTAAGATGTTTACACATCAAAAAGACTTTAAAAGTGAACGATGACAATAAAATATTTATATACAGTGAAGAAATAGCATTTTGTTTGAGAAACTGTAACGATATTACAATCATTTTCTTTAATGAACCATGTTGATGCTGCGCAGAATGAGTTTTCAGAATTCACAGTAATCTTACCTTTTGTATAATTTTGCTCAGTTCCTCAAAACTGGTTTTACACTCGCTACAGTACTGCTGCGCCAGCATCTGAATAGTCTTGTTGACTTTAACTTGGGCCATCTGCACGGCGTTGACTGGATTCTGCGCCGTTGTATTGTTGTTGTTGGCCGCCACGGGGTCGTCTATTTTTTTGTCCGTTCTGTGTTCCGTTATCCTCAAAACTAGCGACTCTAAAGTCGGCTTGTTTGCGATCAATTGCTTGTAAATACGATCAGCTTTTTCGAGCAAGGTGTTGATGCTCGAGATTGTTTTCTTGCGGTCTTCGTCGTTCTGTTATAAAGGAAAATAAGAATGAATTCGTTGACTGAAATGATCAAAGTTGTGCAACAAATTACAAGGTGCTTAATGCCCTAATCTAAAGCCTAGTTTAAATACCTCTATAGGTTCAACTGCGCAGCACGGCTTCGCTTGCAGCGTGAAGTCGAACTTGGCGTATTTGCAGAAGCCGCACGCATGACACAGGAACGGATCTTTCTCGTCGTAGTTGATGGCGCGACACTTGTGGCACTGGAATACGTTCTCACCGCAGTTCGCGCACACTCCCGGATTGGCCGGCACAGAGGCGCTACATCGGGGACATTGTAGAGTCTCGCTACTGGCCTATAATTATAAAATTTATGTATCGGACATTATATTTATCTTAGAGGACTAATCAATACCTGAATATTTTCGTAGAAATCAGCATACTCAATCATCAAGTTACAAGCGACGATTGGCAAGGGAAATTCGATTTTTACTTCGGTTTGTCCAGATTGTAGCGTCACTTTTTTCGCCTTGTGCCACAGCGCGGGTTTGTTTTTCAGTTCAACTACTGCTTGCACGGTTCTGCGAAAAATATTGGTTCAATTGAATACAGATAAATACGAAATAATCACTTGGTTTTGAAACATCCAAAGGTGCTATTTGTTAACTTTGGACCTTTGGAGAATAATAACCCGTGTAAAACAGACTGAACTTTATTATATATTGGAATATTGACACAGATCAAATTCACACGACATTTACTTGCTGACTCAACTCTACTCTTCTTACCAACTACAGGTAGGTATATATTTACTTATTTATTTATTAATAAATAAAACAGAAAGCGGTAAAACCGATGAGTCTGTTTACAATAAAACAATAGTCAAAATTCAGTTCAAGTTTGACAAATTGCATTTTTCTATGATGCATAATGTACCAACACACCACCAATGTCTTCCATTTTTGAGTCAAGACGGTTTTTAAAAGTGTTGATGTTCGGTGCACTCACTATTTCTTCAGTCAGGGAGTTCCACTTATACACTATCCTGTTACTTAAGAAATTTTTTTTTGGTAGTTTGTTTGCCCTTTGTTTATTAAGTTTTTTGGAGTGACCTCGAAAATTCTGAAGATGGTTTAAGGAGAAAATTTTGTGGATGTTCCCGTTGTAGTGGTTATTCAATATTTTGAATGTTTCAATTAGGTCTGCTCTCGTTCTTCTCTCTTCCAATGATGTTAACCCTAATTGCTTCATCCTGGCTTCATATCCGGTGTTGTGGAATTCCTTTGGAATCTTAGTAAATCTTCTTTGAACCCCTTCCAACAAGTTTATGTCTTTGATAAAATATGAATTCCAAACTGTGTGTGCATACTCAATCTTTGGTCTTATGTATGTCTTATACAGCTGAAGAATCATTTGTGGACTAGTATTGTTGAATGATACTCTAGCCAAATACGCGAGAGAATTGGCCTTTTTCACAATAGGAGCAATGTGTTTGTCCCATTTCAGGTCATTTGATATTATAATGCCTAGATCCTTATATGACTGGACATGTTGCAACACACAACCATCCAGAATACATTGGTTTCCTAGATCTTCTGGACTTATGGATAACACTACACATTTGTCAGCATTTAGCTTCATCTGCCAATTTTTTGACCATGTCGCAATTGTTGCTAGATCATCTTTCATGTTAGAATATTGGCTCACTGCTTCGCAATCTAACTTGGTGTCATCTGCAAAGAATGATATATTGGTCTTAATTTCTTTACCCAGGTCACTAACATACAACAAGAATAAGAGTGGTCCCAGCACAGATCCCTGTGGTACTCCACTAATCACGTCCCGAAAAGAAGAGCATTCTCCATTTATTCTCACCGTAAAGGTCCTGCCTCGTATAAAGTTGCCTATCTATTTGTGCAGACAACTCCTTATTCCAAAGTGCTCCAATTTGTACAGGAGCCTTTTAAAAGGTACCTTGTCAAAGGCTTTCTCGTAGTCTAGGTAGACTACATCTGTTGGTATATTTTTATCATAGTTTGCAGTCCAATCATTCAAACATCGAAGCATATTAGTTATTGTTGATTTCTTTTTCTGGAAACCATCCTGGTTGTCCGGCAAGATTTCATTTATAATTGAAAACTCTGCCAGTTCCTTCACTATAATTTTTTCCATCAGTTTACTGACTGAACTTGTTAAGCTTACTGGCCTGTAGTTTTCAGGTTTAAATCTGTCCCCTTTTTAAAGATCGGTGTAATAATGGCTTTCTTCCAACTGGTTGGTATAGTTCCAAGGGTAATTGATTCATTCATTGCAAGACTTAGAGGTGTTTTTAGACTCTCTGCACACTTGTTTAAAAATATGGATGGAATTTAATCAGGTCCAGGGGTTGAATCGGTTTTAAGGTCTGATATTGCTTCTTTGACTTTCTCTGGAGTGAAGTTTAGTTTATAGTATGCAGTGAGCTTATGTTCCTGTAGCTGTTGGGAAGAATAGGAATCTGATTGTTTTCTTTGGTTTACATGTTCTTAAATTGGTCTGCAAACATTTCTGCAGTGTCCAAATTATTTTCTACTATGGAGTTAGTTTTATTATCCTTTAAGGTAATTTTTGTAACTTTGGAATTTAGACTTTTGCTTACATACTTATAGAATTTTTTGTTTGATTTTGATTGAACTATGTTTTGTTCGTGACATATTCCTGTATTAGAAATTGTGTTTTTTAGTTTGTTGTTCTGCAGTCTATATGCCTGATAGTTCTCGTCTGTAGTGTTATGTCTATACATATCCCAAAGCTCCTTGAAGATGGTTGCAGTTATCCATGGTTTCTGCGGATTTTTCCTTATGCATTGGAGTGGGATGAAGGTGTCGATGGTTTTCTTGATGATTTTCTCACATAATTAATATTCTGTGAGGTTGGTATTTGTATTATCGAACTTTTGCTCGTTTATGTAGTTTTTGATGGCATTATAATCTGCCTTCCAAAAGTTTCGTGTTTTATTTTTAAATGTTTCCTTGCCTTTGCCTTTATTTGAGATGTACCAGTAATTACTACATGGTCGCTGTGCTCAATTGGAGAAGAACTTTTTATGTCATATATTAAGTTTTTTTCACTTACAAGTAGGAGATCAAGTAGAGACTGCTGAGTTTCTCTTATTCTTGTGTTAAAATGTACCATTTGGTAGGCATTTGTTTCTTTAAACCCATTTAGGAACTCTTCTGCTTGTGCGTCCTGTCTAGCTGTTTGAAGACTATTTCAGTGTATCTCTCGATAGTTAAAGTCACCAAAAATTATGGTTTTATTTTTATTAGAAAAGGCAGTTTTAATTCTTTTGACCAATTCTGAGTTTATTTCTGCTTTGACATAATCAGTTCTATATATGCAACCAAGAAGTATTTTTGCACCACCTACGTTAACATTCACCCACAAAGACTCCACAGGAGCAGGAATATCATATTTATTTTCAGTTGATGAGTGAATTTGGATATTGTTTTCTATTTCTTTGATGTATATCAGTATACCTCATACCTTCTTTGGCTTTTCTATCTTTACGGAATATACGATATCCAGGCAAATTGATTAAACCGGCAGGAATGGTTTCATTGAGCCAAGTTTCAGTTATGCAGATAAAAGTGGGGTTACTACTTTGTATATTTGCTTTCCATTCATCAATTTTATTTTTTATAGAACACAGGTTTGAATATCAATAGGTTACTTCGACTGTAGGGGGTGAAATGTTTAGTTTTTTGAATTTGGTTTAATAGAAACAATCCTAGGCATTCCACGAATATGTTTTATTTTCAGATGCTGTTCTCCTTGATTTGTTCGTGTTCCCAGTTCTTGTATCAACTCTTTCATATACTTTCTTTGGGCTTCAGTTTGATCCCCTTTAATATAAGTTGTGTTTGTCAATGCTGACAGTTTGCTCTTTTGCTTTAACATATTTAATGTTTCTTCTTTATTTGGAAATATTATTTTAACGGATCTTACTTTGTGTTCTTCATATTTTCCTATTCTCATTATCTTTAGATTATTTATATTTATATTTGAATTTACCTCCTTTAAGATTTGATGAACCTTATTTTTATCCTTCTCTATTCTATCCTCCCTCGTAGAGTATTCTGAAACTTCCAACAAACCAAAGAGGAGCACATTTTGTGCCCTTATTTCTCGTTCTTACAGTTCATACAGTGTTGGTTCAAGGTTCGAATTGCTCCCACTTGGTTTAGCTATGACTTTATTTTCCAGGTTTTTGATGTCCTGTTTGAGGACATCCAATGAAGGTTGAAAATATGTAGTTTGCTGATTGGATTTCTCTTTTAACTTGTTTTCCAGTTCCTTGAATTCTTGAGTAAGTGATTGTGTCTTTTGTTCGAAAGTTTTGGCCACATCTGCGTAACTAGGTACTGCCGCTTTCATGGCATCTTTCAGTTCTCCAAAATCCTTCTTAATATCCTCCATATCATGTTTTAAAGTTGGTACTTGCTTAATGGAATCTTTACAATCTTCACAGAAGAAGAGTAATGTCCTTGTGTCATTATGAGGGCCCTTATTTCTGTACTGCACTGGTATTGGAGCAATTTTTGCAAATGATTTTTCTGCAGCAGTCACAAGGATATCCAAATATATCAGTTTTTGATGCCTTCATAACACAGCTCACTTTACACTTAAAGCAAACTTTTGCCATATTTGCAGTATGTTTTGTAAATAATTAAATCGTCAGGAAAAGCCGGCCGATAGAAGTGGCAACAATGTTTCTATTTCGATTGTTTACAAGGGAACCGTAACGCGGTATTTGTGAGAAATAGTTTAGCATTCTTGTATTTTAGGAAGAAACTTTGTTTCCATTTATGCCTTGCACTTTCAACAAGACGCCGAGCCACTTTTCGCGAATTATTTTTCCGAAAATAACGATAAATTTCGACTTTGTTTATGCTAGAAAATCGACAACAACAGGCGATGTTGCCTAATTATTTTCAGGTCTACCACTATAAACTAAATACATACAGTAGTCAAAATTGCTAACACTAAAGGTAAGTATACATTAACTAGGTACATTAACACTCCCCTTCAATTCTGCATTACTCGAGACATTACTTAATAGTAAATAACTGATGAAACTACAAAATTATTAAAACTATTCAGATACAAACAACATTTATCTTTTCTCTGAAATATGTAAATTTGATGGCAGGAAGTGCCTTTGTAAATATATCGGCTACCTGCTCAGATGTTGAAATATACTCTAAACACACTTCGTTTTATTTATTTATTTACGGACAAAATTCATTTTTTACAAAAAATATATAAATTGATAGAATGTAATGCTGTTCGTTATATATATTAATGACCTTTTCTCATTTCTCTCTCCCCACAAGTGCATATGTTTTGCAGACGATGCATCTTTGTTATGTAGTAGCAAAAATATTGAAGATTTAAAAAATAGTAGTAGAGGGCTAGCTCAAAGAGCTGACATTTGGTTTTCGCAAAATTGTTTGAAGTTAAACGCAAGTAAGACTCAAGAACTAGTATTTTCAACAAGTCGTGACATCGTTGAGGGGAAAAGCGCTAAGGTATTGGGCTTGACACTCGACGATACTCTGAGCTGGGCTTCACACGTGGTTTCACTACGTAGTAAGTTGTCATCGGCTATATTTGTCATTAGAAGGTTAAAGTCGACCCTAAATCGGCAATCTATTCTGAATGTCTATTTTTCGCTATTCCATGTACATATTTCCTATGGAATTGTTTTGTGGGGAAACTCGTCCAACTCGTTGCATATTTTTAGACTGCAGAAAAGAGCTATTCGTATAATTGTAGGGGCTAGTCATCGTGACCATTGCAGGCCACATTTTGTTGATACGAAAGTGCTGACCCTTCCGGCGTTGTATATTTTTTACCAATTACTTCAAATTCATGAAAACAAGAGAGATTTGTTGCTTAATTCGGATATACATCGCTATGATACAAGATCTGCTGATTTAATTAGGTCTAGTAGATATAGGCTGAGCAAATCTTTAAAGAACTCTTTGAATATTAATCTGTATAATGTATTACCAACACCTGTAAAAAATCTTAATGGCAAAATATTTAAAATTGTTATTAAAAGATTCCTGGCAGTGCAGGCTTTCTACACAATATCAGAATATTTTGATGTCGTAAATCCCCAAACTTATTTTGAACTTTAATTAATGTTCGTTGTTGGGGAAACACCCCAACACGTGTAGAAACTATCGTTTTTCACCGTATAGTTTGGTGAGAACACCCTGTATGTATGTAGAATGAATGAGCCGTAATTAAACATAAAATAGATTTATTTTACCCCGGGTACAACCCAATTTGTACATTTAATTCAGCAAATTTCACGTTCTTTAAAACCCCTTAGTCCAAACCTAGACGGACGACCCCTTAATGCGATCCTGTACAGTAGCTCTGTCGGTATAATAGATTGCAATATAGCCAACTTTCACTAGTAAAGAAAAACGTTTGTAATCGTTTTCAATTTAATGTATTTTTGTCTCCGTCAGAATCAGTCTGTCAAATAAAGGAAGAAAACAGCTTCTACCCTTGTAATTTCAAATGAATTCGGCAAAGCGCCAAATCCCCACTTTTTATTTGATCGTGGCGCTAGCTGGCGACTCGCTCGAAGAAAGAAATTCAAGTTAGTGCTAGGGTTGCCGATCTTTTAGAAAAGTATCGATTCCTGGGATCGATCCAAATCGAAAGCAACAGAATCGATTCGCGATTAAATCGGATATAGTAAAATCGATCTTTAAGAAAATCGATCTTTAGTTTGTTAGTTAGTTAATAACAATACTTAAGAATTTGCGACGCATTAATATTAATGATTAGGTGCAACGTATTACGCCACATAGGTACTATTCTATTAAAAATATAATTAAAAGTACTTAAAACCAACTTACCTATATTAAAATACTGCTGCACTATAGCTTACAAAACGAGCAATAACTGGACTATCAATTTAACCACGAAAAAAAAATCAAAAAATATGTCAAAATAGGCTCACTGAAACACCCTCAATTGAATCACAATGATAAAAGAAAAAATGATATAATGGCTAGGTTATTAAATACGCCATACGCACGCGGTACGATAACCGATGCAGTATCACAGTTTATACCGTACGGGTACGGTATAAACTGTGACAGTATTACAGTTAGCTTAGCATTTTAGAATTCTCCCGAACGCGCGCGGAGTATTCCCGGAATAATATGGTTACGAATTTGCGATTACGATGTTGCCGATTGCCTTGCCTCTATCTCATATTATTTGCATTCAATAATTTATTAATTTTGACGAGGCCGAAACCCGAAAATATCAGTATCAGTCATAATCATAAAATTGTAAATATCGATTCTAAAAACCTAAAATCGCTTTTAAAAAGATCGATCTTCGATTAAATCGACCCAAAGAGAATCGATTCAAAAGATCGATTTTTTAACTTGAAAAAATCGATCTTCCAAAAGATCGATTCTAAATCGGCAACCCTAGTTAGTGCGTAGCAAACACTCATTCGCGTAGGATCTGTCTAGTCACAGCTCTCCTAGTTTCCGCGCCAAAAACATCTAGCCCTGTCCTAGCTCTGTTTGAGGCAATTAATTAGTTTGAAAGTGTCTTACATCCACTAAAATGTACTAGATCAGTCCAGTTGCTCTCTAGCCTCGCAGTTCAGTTAAGACGTTCGCTTAAATAGCAGTAAAACGTGCTGTTCTCCGGCCAAAGGTCAAATTCCTTTTTGGGCCAATTTCTCTTGTATGCACGAATATTAGAAAATATTTCGTGCACCTCAGTTATCTTTGTCCAAGGTTGGACAAAGACCTCCTTTTGAGCTTTTTTAAAGCAATTCTTCGAAGTTAGAAGCGATAGCATCCCCGTTCCTGTTGGAAATTGGAACATAAAATGGCGGAAGGCAGACTGATATTCCTTGTCGAATTCCTGTAAAGCAAGGCAGGTAAAGCAATCAAAGTGGAAAGGTATGCTGTGTGAAAGTTGCTAAGTTTGAGAACGAAGTATTAAAATAAGAAAGATAAAAACAAATTTTTAAATCAAACAATCAAGATTCTTCAGTGGACATTTCTAAATTTAAGAAACCTTCTGTAATTGTAGTTTTATACTTGAACGAATGATGAGTGATTGAAAGTTTTAGTCTAAGAATTGTACATATATATCATATATATATATATATATAGAAAACACTGTTTATTTATCTCCATTATAGTTAAATGCAATTTACACCTGCATTATTAAATTATATCAGTACCGAATACACGTTTCAATTTCTCTCACCACCCTATGTTATACTGTCCATTAAAAGTGGTTAATTAAAACACCACACCCTTCTTTATGGTTTTAAGCAATAATAAAAGAGTTTGTGTATCCCGACCATTCGTTTCCTTGTTTGTTTTATTGCTTTATATGTAGTAATCTCGTTTTATTGACTTAGGTATATTTACTAAAAATCTGTGTTATGCTCCTACAGTGAGCTTTATATGTTATTTTAATTATGGTAGAATTTTAGTACGTTTTACTCTCTAAGTATGTACATCATATATATCTGACTTGCTGCAATTGTAAAATTTTGTACAAAATGTGGTCAAATAAACGTTATGTCTATGTCTAATAACACTAAAAACCTAATCAACAGCAATAAAAATAATCATATGTCATCACTAAATGACCCAAAACCAGTAGGAATTAAAAACATAAAATAAAATAAAACATCAAAATTAAATCAACAACCAAAGAGTAGTCCTCTCAAACTCCTATCAAAAACAAGTAAGTACATAAGATCTACAAGCCTGCCAGGTCTAAGTGTTTTAATTGAGTAGAGAATTGTTTGGGGCTACAGAAAAAGTCAAGATATGTATGCTTTGCAAGAGATAAGGATCTAGGAAAAAATGAGTATTTAGCATAGTTTGTTCTATGAAAGGTTACATGGAAAGACTGGCGACTTCGAGTATTAAATTGCGGAATATAGAGATTGATTTGGCTTGTTAAATGGGGGCTGTCAACAACAGAATTAATGATTTTATAAAGAAGATGAACATCTCTCAGTGCTCTTCTAGTTGATAGTGGCATCAAATTCAATCCTTGGTGCAAGCCTTCATAATCTAATTCATTATTAAAGAATTTAAAGTTTTTGTATTGCAAGAACTTTCTCTGCACTCTCTCAATTCTTGAGATATGAACATCGTAATGGGGATTTCAGACAGAAGAAGCATACTCTAGGTGACTTATAACCAGACTGCAATAAAGGATTTTAAGAGCATGCATGCAGGGATGGATGGGACCCGACTGACTAGCCCGGGAAAGTTACCTTAAGGGGCCCCCACCCTATGTAAAAACCGAGTGGTGCCAATGGTGTTTTCTATAAAATATTTGTTACCATAATAATTTAAATGTTGAACAATATGTATTTATTTTTTGACATTACACTTTTTTAATATTTACATAAAAAAACATACTACATACTTATTAAAATAAATGCATCACTAAATAAATGAAAGTAAAACTAAACTAATTAAATTAAAAAACATGTTTATAGATATTGACCTATCTATAACTTAAAAAAAAATACAAACTAATAAACTATTAGTACATGAAAGGTAGATAATATAGCATATACTTCATCTAAAGTCTAATTATGTTTTATACAGTCTAATATGTATATGTAAAATCTAATATAAAAGTGACTTTTTTAATAAGCTACTAGTAGCAGCGAGAGCATCAATAACCTTTTAATTATCCACACGATTTACACAATAATTCATTCAAGGGAATTAAACGATAAGGATTTCGATGCATAGGCATCATCCAAAAAAAAACTACCCAGAGTAGCCAAAAGCGCTTTGTCAATAAGCCACTTAAATTAATAAAATTCCCAATTATTCAAAGACAATTAAAAATGCGTGCGACGCTCAATCCCATCAACCAATCCCAAAACAGTATGCTACGAAGCCGGAGACAGGGCTTTTTACCATCGACTTCATCTTCACGCGCTAAATTCAATTTGTTGAAAATCGAATCGTTTCGCAGCGCGGATTTATTTAAATTTTTCGATCGAGAGAACGTCGAAGCTAGGTCAGTCGGAATATCTATGAGGGTTGTAGTGCGTAATTAATTAATTTGTTTTCGAACAAAACTTAAGTTTTAATATTTTTCTCCTTAATTAAGGTAACATTTAGTCATTAAAAATTCCTTTTAAACGAACTTTTAATTTTTTGGGCAATTTGTCGGGCCTGAGATGTTTGATTTTACTTAATCCAATTCTAAAATTCAGATAGATCCGTTGATCTAGAATAAATTTTGGATTGAATTTCATTGAACTTTTAATTGACTGACGCAGTAACGTTGTAAGTCGAACTAGTTTTATTATTATTCTCAGTTTTCACGATCAGTGGCTTACGTTGGATAACTAACTGTAGATCAGATAACTATCAGTGTTGCTACAGCCTACTAGGCTTGCGTTATTTTTAATTGTTTTTATTGCGGCCTTTGATATTTTCTTTACTCAAACAGATTGTTTATTATCTGTATCCTACCGGTATCTTGACCGTGGAATAAATTATTATATGTTGAGGTCAGAGTCTGTAATTAATTGGTGGCTATAATAACGCTAGATTTAACTATTTTTTTCTATATATTGTTTTTGCGGCAGTTATCAACGAAGCTTAATTGAACTGAATAACCATAGTTAGTTAGTTATACGGCATATGTGACGGATCATGATTCGGGTCTCGTGAATTAGTCTTTAATTACGTGATTACTCGATCTAATTAAACTTACCTATAACGAGAAGTTATTTGCAGTATCGCAACTCATTTTTGTTGTTTTGTTGATCGATTTCCCGTATAGAAATAAATAACGAATTTTTGGTCGCGAAGCTTAAGCTAAAACGAATTTCATATTTCAACTTTGGGGTAGTTCTCGATTGTGCTGCCTGAAAGCCCGTGGCACCTTAAAAAAATCAACCCGCACCCTACTCTTCGGCATTTGAGCTAGGGCCTAATTTATACTCTCGGCTACAGCTCGTTTTAGCCTACGCATTGACATACTTTATTTCATTCAATATATAATTATTAAATTCTCGAACTTAGATTTTATTTTGTTCCTTCGATTTGAGATCATTCACTCACAGTTCCTTCTAAGCTGGAGTGAAGGTTTGTGCCCATTAGAAGAACAGAAAGAGCGCAATAAATTTTTGGCGCCCAACGTGGGGCTTTTCGCATCGATATACGCTAGACAAAACGGCTCGTGACACGCTTTATAAGAATTTCAAATTTGACTATACAGTGTGTCCAAAAAAGTATGCAACATATGGGAAAATTTTTTATTATTGGTTTCTCAGAAAATTTTATTCTTGATAAAAGTTGGTGCTTGCCCTAAAGCAGTAAACGAGTATTTCAAATTTTCCGTACTACTTTTAGTGCGGGCGCAAATGTCATTTTTCCGAAATCGCGTCAAGAGTAAAGTACCTTAATTTATAAAGATACAGCAAAATCTTTTAAGGAAAAGTTCTTCCAAATTAAAAAAGTAATCTAAATATGAAATTTGAGTTAGGTACATCAACTTTTAATTTTTCTTTTTTTTTCTCGATTTTTTCTTAAACGTTACGCCACTGGAGAATGTTTTGTTCTTTTGTTATTAGTATACTTGTCAAGTAACTTCAAAATTTATTTAAGATAGAAATTAGTTACATAGTTGCATAATGTTGCAGTTTTTCCAGAGATAATAGCCAGTGTAGGTATCAGTGTGTTGCAAACACATTTAAACACTTTTGATTCAGAATTTTTTCCACTCAAAATCATGAATAGACCCAACTCTTTTCATTTCATGTAAAACAACTAATAATTTATTTATCTTTTGCACCCGATGAGTAAAATATGCCCAAGTATCCTAAAAAGCCATATAAAATAGTTGGTCTTGAAGAGTAGCCCATGCATTTGGAATAAAAACAAATAAATAGCAATAATTTTACTTCGCTCTGACATATGAAATTAATTATTATTGAGTCAGTCATTCCAATTGTATTTTGTAATAATTATTGTGGACAATTATTTTGGACCAAAATTGTTTAAATGTGTTTGCAACACACTGATACTTAAACTGGCTTTTATCTCTGTAAAAACTGAAACATTATGCAACTATGCAACTAATGTCTGCTTTAAATACATTTTGAAGTTGCTTGGCAAGTAGACTAATAACAAAAGAACAAAGCATTCACCGATGGCGTAACGATTGAGAAAAAACATCGAGAAAAAAAGGAAAATTAAAAATTGATGTACTTAACTCAAATTTCATATTTAAATTACTTTTTTAATTTGGAAGAACTTTTTCTTATAAGATTTTGCTGTATCTTTATACATTAAGGTACTTTACTCTTGACGCGATTTCGGAAAAATGACACTTGCGTCCGCACTAAAAGCAGTAAGTAAAATTTGAAATACTCGTTTACTGTTTTAGGGCAAGCACCAACTTTTATGAAGAATAAAATTTTCTGAGAATCCAATAATAAAGAAGATTCCCATATGTTGCATACTTTTTTGGACACACTGTATAAAGAAAAATAATTAGAATGTTTCCCAAGCATAAAATTACATTGAATTTAAATTAGTAGTAATAGACTTGGCAACGACGCAGTCTGTAGCTTCAAAGAATCGATGACGTTTCGCACGTGCCCCGTGATCCACGCGACTTTGGATTCCCGGGAACCACCTAACTGAGATCGAGATTCGAGCGGCAGCGACAGATATTATTTTGACTTGCCTCGGGGTATTTAATTTTTACAACTTGGCAATCCTAGCCCTAGCCACTTAGTCACTTCACTTACCATAAGAAAATCTCTTCTTTACTTGCATCCTCAATAGATTCATAATATCTATAATAGATATTATGTATACACCTATTTTTGCCCTTATTTTTTTAATAATCGTGTTATGATATGTTACTGCGTTTAAAATAGAAATATCCGGTAATTACCTAGAATCGTTTCTTTCGGATCCACTAAACTTACAGAGACACAGATACAGTAATCAGTAATGACACTCACTCGTATAATGGAATTGTTGCGTTGCCAGTTGCAATTGTTTTGTTATTTGTTACATTTAATACCAGGTTTCTAACCTACCTATATTATATACTTTTGTATTTAAAATTAGATTTATGTGGGATAGATTAAGATTGACATTTTCACCAAGTTAGGTAGTAATAATTACAGACCGAGAGCCAAGAGCCAAGAGGCCTCAACAAGTTTTATTAACAAGCGGTATTTAATTTTTAGGCCCGTGGCCCATCTGTAGTTTGTAGCAGTAGGGGCCCCATGATACCCCACAGTAAGAGGCCCCTCGGGAAATATCCCGTTCTCCCGGCCCCCCCATCCGCCGCTGCATGCATGTTATGAAAATCTGCAGTATTTCTCTTAATAAAACCCAGCATCCGCAAAGCTCTATTAACAATGGATGTGATGTGGTCAGTATAGGAGAGTTCATAATCAAGAGTAATCCCAAGGTCTGAGATGGACTCAGACTGCAAAAGAGTGTTGCTCGAAATGGCATAGTCATAAGATGTTTTATTACGTTTTCTGGAAAATATCATAAGTTTGCACTTGTTTGCATTCAATTCCATGCCATTTAGGGCACACCTCTCTACAAATTCATCCAAATCATGTTGAAGGTACAGACTGTCCTCCAGATTAGATATAACCTTAAATAGTTTTAGATCGTCTGCAAAAAGCAAAAACTGACTCTTTCCAAAGCACGTGCAAACATTATTAAGGAAAATAATAAACAACAAAGGCCCAATGTAAGATCCCTGAGGGACTCCTGCAGTTACAGTAATCTCATGTGACAGAAAGTTATTAACCTTTACCAGCTGTGTACGATTGGTTAAATAACTCTGCACCCAATTAAGTAGTGCACCGGAAACACCAAGGGTTTTAAGTTTACTGAGTAGAATATTATGTGGCACTTTGTCAAAAGCTTTGCTAAAGTCTACTTGATGAACTTCCAAACCCAGCTCCAAGGCCTGAACAATAGTAGAAGAATAGTTTAGTAGATTTAGTTCAGTATTACGGCCTCGACAAAAGCCAAACTGCTCATTGATTATTAAAGGGGAAAATACAAAACTAAAATACTTAGTAACAAGTTTTTCAAATATTTTGGGAATTACATTAATAATACTGATAGGTCTGTAATTTCTAACATCGGAATTATCGCCTGATTTATGGATAGGAATAATAAAACTGGTTTTCCAGAAGTCAGGAAAGTAACCCTTATCTAGGGATTTATTAAATATAATTTGAATAGGTAATGCCAGGATAAAAGCACAATTCTTCAAAAATACGGGATGTATACCATCTGGGCCAGGCCCCTTTGAAATATTCAGTGCAGCTAGCTCAGAGTAGACATCCGATATAGTAATTGAATAATCACAGATATGTAGATTGTTTACAGAAGGTTCTTCTAGGAAAACAAACTGATTCACAGAGTATACAGAGCTAAAATACCTAGAAAATAGATCAGCCACCCCAGGGCCCATTTCAGACTCATCATCATCCAAATGAAGTTTAGAAGGAATTGATTAATACAATTTCTTATAAAATGATGCTTCACATATTGATGTGATTGGTGTTTGGTTCTTTTAGTTTCTAGCGTATGAGCCATCTTGATGCAAGATTGATTATCCTCATATATTTTTAAAGGAAATACATCTCTTTTCAATATTTCTTTAATTAATTGTGCAATGAATATACATTCAGTAGTGCAGTTAGAAAGCGCAGTATACTCTGCTTCAGCACTAGATAAAAAGACCGTCACTTGTTTCTTAGGTTTCCGAAGAACAAAATTATTAAATGTCTGAATTGCAAAGCCTGAAATACTTTTTTTATCATTTATGTCATTGGCATAATCAGCATCTCCATATGCTGTGATTATATTTTTGTTATTTAAAGTCTTGTGATTTCACATACTTCAGGCCAAAATTTTTTGTTAACTTTAAATATTTGAGTACAGTTTTTAAATGATTCCAATGTTCTTTATCATAATACTTTTGAAATTGACTGAAATATGTGATAGCAAAACTCAAATCTGGCTTGCTGCCCAACATTACATACATAAGTCTACCAATTAATTCTCTATAAGGTGTTATCTACAATTTCTGATTCCTTATTTACAGATAGAGCAAGTTTTGGTTGTATAGGAACATTTGAAACTTTACAATCTGACATATTGAATCTACACAAAATTTTACTGATCAGATCTGTTTGATTTATAAAAATATAATTATTGTTCTTGATGATAGTTAGACCGAGAAATTTTATAGTAAAATTATTCGATAAATTCGGGGTTAGTTTGGGTTAGATTTTGAGAACATAATTAGATCGTCAACATAATTATATAATTAAAAATGTATCAGAGTCATAATAAAGGTATGGATCCGATTTTAATCTCATAAATCCTATGGCTTCACAAATGATTATGCAATTTTTCATACCAGCATTTTGGTGCTTCACGAAGACCATATAGTGATTTTTTCAATTTACAAACATAATTGTTCTTATCAGCGTCCAGTCCTTGCGGTATTTCCATGTATACTGGCCCCTTTAAGTCCCCACTAAGGAAGGCACACTTTACGTCCATTTGACTTACATAAAAAAAGTCTTCTTTCACACTCAATGACAATAGGATTCTGACAGTTAGCATGCGCGCAATGGGTGCATACACTTCATCAGTCCCATCACTCTGTTTAAAACCGCGCGCTATCCGCCTCGCCTTCTTAACAAGTTGTCCATTTATTTCCTTTTCTCAGAATACCCAATTCGAGTCTATGACCGTCTTATTTTCAGGTACCGGCACTAATTCCCATGTATTATTGTCCTTGAGCGCACTTAATTCACTCTCAATTGCTTCTTTCCATCCTTCTTTTAGGGAAATAGCTTCATCGTAAGATTGAGGCACATCTGAGCACAAATTTCCAGTTGACAGTGCAGTAATTAGACTTTCATTAAAATCTGAGTCTTCCATATTGTATTTTTCAAATCTCTTAGGCAATCTGGTTCTTCTAGTGCTTCTCCTTCTATTTTGATCGTCATTCGGTGTGCTACATGGATATACATTATTATCTTGAGCATGTACCTTGTCGTTCTTAACAGTTCCATTTGTTTTAGTTTCTGGTATCATTTCCTTAGTTTCTAAGTCACTATTTTCGTCTAACATTTCTCTGTTATTTTGGGTTACTTCAGTATTAGTAACAGAGTTTTTGTTATCATTAAACACAATGTTTCTAGCTCTTATAATTTTACCATTTTCCAACACTGCTCGATTATATCTTTCTGCTATGCCATTTTGCTGTGGATTATGAGGGATGGTGTACTGAATATTAAAGCCTTTCTGTTGACAGAAAGTCAGAAACTCTTTTGACACATACTCCCCCCCATTGTCACATCTCAATCTCATTCAAATTTTGCCTCAACAATTGCCACATAAATTTTAAACTTCTCAAGAACCTCACTTTTCTGCTGAGTACAATGGCAAACTGTAAAGTGAGAATAGTTATCAATAAAAGTGACAAAGTACCTCTTCTTGTCAAGCGAAATTGGTGTGATGGGTCCACACACATCTGAGGACACAACTTCCAGAATTCTTGTAGGTCTTCTCTTGCTGGACAAAGATACAAACGGCAGTTTGGTTTGCTTCCCCTGAAGACACACTTCACAGGTTTTTTCACTAGGGTATCTTGCAGAATGTCCCATTCTTCGATGCCAAAGTTCCATTTCTTGATTACCCGCACATAAACTGCACCTCAAAATCCAACACATACCGATTGTTTCTCAATGTTCCCTCTGCCAAAATTGTCTTTTAATTTTTTATTTTCACAGATCTTTCCTCAAACACAACTTTTAGACCTCTTTTTTCCAATTTTCCGACTGACAGCAGGTTGTACGACAAATGCTCACGTTCCAGTGCATTCTTTATATTAAATTTCCTACCTTCAACATCTTGCAAATGCAAATTTCCTTGTCTGTTACAAATCATAACCTCACCTCTTTTTGCCACGTTCACTTTATAACGTACTTCTTTAATATCTGACAAGTATTTTCCAGCTTCGGCATCGCTGTCAACAATAAATTTGATCACATTATCAGTGTTTGTTTGAGGAGTCGCAATCTCCATTGAAATGATAAAGGCTATTTCCTCTTCTTCATTGGCTACATTAATCAAACCTTTATTTGAGCCTTTGATATCCTGTTTTCTCTTAGGAGAGTTCGACTTTTTATGTCCTTTCAACCCACAATAATAACAATTATAGGGAAATTTCACATTACCACCCGAATTGCTACACTGATTGTTTCGATTTCTAAACTTTTGACCATATCTTCCTCCAAACCCACTAAAAGCTTGTGATATTCCTGGTTCATTTTCATCTTTTCTCTGTCTGTTTTCCTCTGTAAGTAAATTACTCTTGACAAAATCCAATGTAACTGAGCTACCTTGACAAACCAGGATATCAAGAGCAGTTGTAACTCCTTGATACGAGTCTGGCATTGCTGCAAGCAACTGGGATATAACTTCACTTTCTTGAATTGTACCTACACCATTTTTCAGGTCATAGACAGTCTTTTCAAATTCAATAATGAATTTATTTAGTGAACCTTGACCAGAAAACTTCAAATTCCTTTGCTAGCACACCTGATTTCATGTACGTACCTCGTACACTGTTTATGATTTATTTGGCTGTTGTTTTTCCTTTCACCATTTCCAACACCGTATCTGCAAGACAGATTACGATCAGGTTTCTCGCTTTAACATCATTCTTTTTAAAATAAATCAATTCTGTCTCAGCAATAGGTGGTTCTTGAGTCAGCATTTCCAACACTCCGTGATGTTTCAACAGCAATTTTACCCTAAATTCCCAGTTTGAATACCCAGATCCATCAACCTGTTTGATTGTTGTTTTGTTGTGCCGTGGCCATAGTGCCACCTGGATTCCCAACTACGATCTGGGCCCATAACCTGTTAACTTTGGACCTTTGGAGAACAATAACCCGTGTAAAACAGACTGAACTTTATTATATATTAGAATATGGGCACAGATTAAATTCACACGACACTTCCTTGCTGACTCAACTCTACTCTTCTTACCAACTATAGGTAGGTATATAACCCTAATTATTTTCAGGTCTACCACTATAAACTAAATACATGCAGTAGTCAGAATTGCTAACACTAAAGGTAAGTATACATTAACTAGGTACATTAACACTATTAGTATCATCTGAAAAATTGATGGAGCAGCTATAGGAGACAAGTAATCGTGGTTAGTTTGGGTTAGTTAGTATAAATCTTTGCGGCATGTGAAACAATATTATTTATCTTTGTTTCATATACATTTAAACAGTTGAAATAAGCATGCATCCAAAATATCAGTTATAAGATCGATTTTTTGAGATGTCCAATATCGGTATTTCCCTGTTTCTGTGACATCTAGCTTTCAGGTATTTACATTCTCAATCCTAGGTCCAAGGCTGCTAGTCCTATTTTTATGATTTGATAGCGTTAAACAATTTAAAACTCACCTGTTATTGTAGTAAATGTTGACAGTTCTAACCATTTTCGTTTTCTTTAGGTCACCAATGCGTACAGTAATCTTGCTTATGATGTGACTGCTCAAAAGCTTTACTATCTGAGTGGTGGTAGTGAATTTGGAATCTACTTTTATGGAGGACAGTTTTATCGTTGTAAATGGAACCTAGAAAAGAGATATTAGACATTATTTCAGTTTTAGTTATATATTACAAAATCGTACCTCAGGATTGTTGCAGACTAGACATGGTTCCGACTCAAGGTAGTACCCATCCAATTCGACAAACTGGGACATGTGCGCGTAAAGATTGGCGTTTGGATGATGAGCCAACATTCCGTTCTGAGCTCTGAGCACCGAAACGGCTTTTTGGACGTATTCCTCGATTTTCTTCTCGCCTTCTTTCTTTTCGGTGAATTTTAAGGAAAAGTATCCTGAAAATATATTTTTAAATGTTAACCAGGCCCTCTACGCAGAACCAATTGTTTCAAGCTTACCTAAAAGATCAACAAACTGCGCAGCTTTCTTCCCATAGGCAGGCAATAAGGGCCACAGCTGCCACAATAATTCCAGCAACGCTTCCTGCTCCTTGGGTTTTGAATTCTTGTAAATGGACAAAATCAATCCGTGAGCTTGCCACCTCACTGTGGTCGTGTTGTTCTCCAGCGTGAATGTCTTGATGAACCGGGCTAGTATTTCTTTGGAAACCTGTTTGTTGATTTGTTCGACTAACGCCACGCAATTGGATTCCTCGAACAGAGCCTCTACGGCGGAATCGTCAGATTTTTCGCGATCCTTTCTACTCGCCTTAAAAATTTTAATTCAAATTTATATCTGAGGATACCTCTTATACAAAAAGTCATTTGGTATAATTTCATGAGCATACTAACTTTACTTGTGCTCTCCGCCTTCTTGCCCTGTTGATTGGAGTTGACCACCAGGGCACTGGCCAGCAGCTGTAGGATTGTAGGTGCTACACCATCATCCAACAAGAAGCTAACTCTAAGGAGGAATGGTAATATTTCTTCTGTGTGCAAGCAGAATCTTTGCCAATTTCCTATTACATAACAAGGAAAAATATATATATTTGAACATATTGTGACCATAAATCAATGTATAATTACCAGTTCTGAATAAAGCAATATCCAGACAAGCCTTTAGATGTTCCACAAGCTCAACCAAACTGTCGTAAGGCAAACTAAGGGCATGTTGTAGGTCTAAATTCGTTTGGTATCCTCCCTTGGCGCAACATTGTTTAACCCCTTCAACATTAAATAGTGAGTACATAAAGTGAAACAATTCAAAATTAGTTAAATGTATTTATAGAAAGCATACCTTTGGAGTGTGTGCTAAGCGCATGCAAATCCCTCAGCTGCCTGTATTTTTCTTTATTGCCACAGATGTAGAGCAATAATTTTCTGGCATTTCTTCTTGACGCTGGTGGCAGTGATGTCATCATATACTCGCACAAATACCTACAAATATATTTATTTATTTATTTATTCATTCATTCACAAACAGATCACAAAGTGACATATGTTTCGTCGGAGATTTCAAAATATACAATACATAGTTTTACTAATTAAAATGCTTAATAAAAGTTTCGCTTATGTCTTGACAAGGTAATAGAGCAAATTGTTGGTAGTATCTCAAAGAATGAAAGTGGCAACATTGTATATTATATGTCATGAGTCATGTCAGTTTTTTTATGTAAAAAAGTTCGTAATTAAATCAGTGCTTTTTAGCTATTCAATAGATCTCAAGTCGTTTCATTCCTAAATTATTAGTATATATGATCTAGGCATTTACTTTACAAAAATTATTTAACAGGTTATGGGCCCAGATCGCCTAGGGCTCCCATACAGTTGAGAACCGAGTATTGTTTCGTGTTTTGGGATCGAGGATCGACCCCCGGCGAAAAATATAAAGTAAGTGTTGAGTGCTAAACGATGGCCGTGAACTATCTAAATAGTGTTCCAAAGCTGATGGGACGTGAAAACTATGCGGATTGGGCTTTTGCGGTGGAAAACGTGTTCGTTTTGGAGGGGTTATCGAAATGTCTCGATGGTTTTGAGACAGGTACTGTTTTGGTAGGCAAAGCCAAGGCCAAATTGATTTTAACCCTAGATTCGTCGCTTTTTATACATGTAAAAGATACTAGTTCCGCCAAGGAAATATGGGAAAAGCTAAAGAGACTCTATGAGGATTCAGGTTTTGCACGTAAGATTGCTTTACTAAGGAAACTAATATCATTAAGGCTTGATAAATGCGAGTCGATGGAGCATTACGTCAACCAGGTAATAGATACGTCTCAGAAGCTTGAAAGATGTGGATTTCAGCTTACGTCAGGAGTTAATTGGAAGTTTAATGCTTGCTGGATTAACCGACAAGTTTGAACCTATGGTAATTGCTATTGAGCATGCAGGAATTGATGTTACTGCAGATTCTAACAAATCGAGTTTGTTGGACATGCATCTAGGTGGCGCTGACAATAATCGATCATCAGCTGGTGCGTTTGCAAGTTCAACATTTGGCAGAGGGAACAGAGGTGGTGCTAGTAATGTTGCATGCAAAGGGTTTGGCAAGGGAACTAGAGGTGGCGTTAATGGTAGTGTCAAGAGATTTAACACAGATGTTACCTGTTTTAAATGTAAAAAGACGGGACATTTTATGAATAAGTGTCCAGAAAATAAAAAGCACAATGAGGATTCATCAAACGCCTTTAATGCAGTGTTTCTAACAGGGAATTTCAACAATTCAGATTGGTATGTGGACTCGGGCTGTAGTGTTCATCTTACATCAAGGAAGGACTGGCTCGTAAATGTCAATAAAGAACTACCCGTAAAGGAAATTACAGTGACAAATAATACCAGGTTAGCTATATAGTGTTCTGGTGATGTTCAAATCACAACAATAGTTGAGAAGGAGCATTCTGTCAAGGTTTCCAATGTTCTTTATGTACCAGAATTGATGACAAACTTATTATCGGTGAGTCAACTTATAAAAAACCATAATAAAGTTGTTTTTCATATAAAGGGCTGTGACATTTATAATAAAAGTGGTCAGCTGATTGCTAGGGCTAATTTAGTGGACAATGTTTACAAACTAAATTTCAAGAAGCCACAGTTAAACTTTGCAGTTTCCAAGGAAGTCTGGCATAGGCGATTTGGACATTTAAATTATAGAGATTTATATTCAATAAAAAATGGATTAGTAACTGGGTTTGAACTTAAAGGCTCAATGACTAAGAGTGATGAATTATGTGAAGTTTGTTGTGAAGGCAAACAAAGTCGACTACCCTTCACACATAAAGGAAATAGAGTAAACTGCCCATTGGAGGTAATACATGGAGACTTGTGTGGCCTAATGGAAGTGACATCTCTTGGGGGCTCCAGATACTTCATGGTGTTGGAGGACGACTACACAAGGATGGTGTTTACATATTTCTTAAGAGGCAAAGACGAGGTTTTTGAAAAGTTTCAATAGTTCAAGAACTTTGTGGAAAATCAAAGGGGTACTAAAATTAAGATTTTTCGCAGTGACCAAGGTAGTGAATTTAGTAGTAACAAATTCAAAGATTTTTATAAAAAGTATGGCATTTTGCATCAAGAAACAAATGTGTACACTCCACAACAGAATGGCATGAGTGAAAGGATGAACCGTACCTTAGTTGAAAAGGCTCGGTGTTTGCTATACAATGCAAAGCTTGAAAAGCTTTTTTGGGCTGAAGCTGTGGCTACTGCAGTGTACCTCAGAAATCGATCTGCAGTCTCTGGACTCGAAACTACCCCTTATGAAAAATGGCACAACAGGAAACCAGATGTGAGTCAGATTAGGATATTTGGAAGTAAGGGTATGGTCCTGATTCCAAAAGAGAAACGTCTGAAGTGGGAAAAGAAGTCGAAGAGAATGATTTTAGTGGGATTTAGTGATCATATAAAGGGCTATAGAATGTATGATCCTGATGAGAAAAAGATTGTAACAAGCAGAGATGTTGTCATTGAAGAGATAGTTAAACCATCCCAATTACTATTTTACGAACCTCAGGAATCAGCTGATTCAGTGGGGGCTGAAGTAAATCAGCAAGACTTGTCTCAAGGCTCGTCCAATGAGATTTTGCCAGAGTTTGACTCAGATGGAGATTATGAGACAGTGGACTCGACAAGTGATGAAGCTTTTGTGGATGAAGTGCCTGATGACACTACAAACAGAAAACTGTGTGAAATTAGGAGGTCTCAAAGGACGATAAAGCCAAAACAGTTTGAGGACTATGTATGTTTGCAAGATCTTGGAATCTGTTTAAATGGTCATCCAGAGTCTGTGGAGCAAGCCATGTCAAGGGCAGATGCTGAACTATGGAGATGCCATGACAGAGGAGGTGAAGTGTTTTGAAGCTAATGATGCCTGGGAACTTATCGATAGTGTACCAGATTCATCCACCGTTGTACCATGCAAGTGGGTATTCGAAACAAAAGTGAGTGACACTGGAGAAGTGAGATATCGTGCACGTTTAGTGGCAAAAGGTTGTGTACAGAAAGCTGGTATTGACTATGGTGAAGTGTTTGCACCTGTAGTGAGACAATCTACTTTAAGATTATTAATAAGCTTAGCTGTACAGTTAGATTTAAAAATTATTCATCTTGATGTAAAAACTGCATTTTTGAATGGTTTTCTAGAACAGCCTGTTTATATGAAACAGCCAGAGGGTTTTGTTATTAAAAACAGTGAAAGCAAAGTATATAAATTAAAAAAAGGCAGTTTATGGAATGCTAGGGTGAATGAAGTTTTGTCTAATTTGGGATATAATAAGTCAAAATATGAGTGTTGTTTATTTATAAAAAAGGACAAGAATTCATTAAGCTTGGTGACATTATATGTAGATGATTTTTTTGTTTTTTCAAATAATTTGAAAGAAGTTGAATGTTTAAAATTAAAGCTAGGCTCAGAATTTGATATAAAGGACCTAGGTGAAGCCAAACAATATTTGGGGATTAAAATTTCTAGGGACTATAAGAACAATATCATTTATTTAGATCAGGAAGACTATATAGATCAGGTATTGAAAAATTTCAGCATGAATGATTGTAAAATAGTTAGTACTCCCATAGAATGTAGGGCAGAAAAGGTAGAAAATATTGATTCAGACTTAAGTAATTTGCCATATCAGAAACTTATTGGAAGCCTCATGTATTTAGCTGTGTTAACTAGGCCAGATATCACATTTGCAGTTAATTACTTGAGTCAGTTCCATAATTGCTATTCAGAGTATCATTGGCAGTGTGCCAAGAGAGTACTTAGGTATTTAAAAGGTACTTAAGTTATGTTATTCAAAAACAATGTTAGTAATTATAATTTAGAAGGATTTGTGGACTCTGATTGGGCAAATGATAGTGACAGAAAGTCATATTCAGGGTATGTTTTTAAACTATCAGTGGGGCCTATATCATGGCAGAGTTTAAAACAAAAATCAACTGCATTAAGCAGCACTGAGGCAGAATACATAGACCTTTGTGAAGCCTCAAAGGAAGCAGTCTATTTAAAAAATCTTTTAAATGAGTTAGTAGGTTTTAATAAATCTGTCACGGTTTTTAATGATAACCATTGGCCACAAATCCAGTATTTCACAAAAGGTCTAAACACATTGATGTTAAGTGCCATTTTGTTAGAGAATGTGTTGCAAATAATGTCATTACTATTAAGTATCAGCAGACTACAGAAATGGTAGCTGATATATTAACCAAGGGTTTACCAAGAATTAAGCATTCATATTTTGTTCAGAAGTTAGGAATGGTGTCTTAATTCTTTGAGATAGTGGGGGTGTTGGTAGTATCTCAAAGAATGAAAGTGGCAACATTGTATATTATATGTCATGAGTCATGTCAGTTTTTTAATGTAAAAAAGTTCGTAATTAAATCAGTGCTTTTTAGCTATTCAACAGTTCTCAAGTCGTTTCATTCCTAGATTATTAGTACATACGATCTAGGCATTTACTTTACAAAAATTATTTAACACAAATCCCATACTTTTATCCTGTAAACTAACAACGTTATCACAATAACAATATTCTGATATTTTTCTTCCGCCAAGTCGTGTCGCTCATCGTGTACCGTTCGCGACCTTCAAATTTTACTTCCGGCGGCGCGCGTTAAGAAGTTTTACTTTTAAAAAAAATACAATAGGTACGGCTACAAAACAAAAGAAAAAAAATAAAAAATAAACTTACACACAATTCTACATATCAAACTAAAAGGTTAACAGATGAAACTAAAAGGTTAACAGATGAAAGCATTCCTCATTGCAAAAATCATCATCATTGTAAATGGGGTTTTTAGAAAGTAGATCCAACAGTTTTCTTTTAAAAGATTTTACATTTTGAGTTCCCTTTAGTTCAATGGGCAGAAGATTATATATTTTTAAAGGCATAATATAGGAACTTTTAGCAGTGGCAGTCAATCGAACAGCTGGCAATTTTATGTCAAAATTGTTTCTGAGTGGATAGCTATGAGGCATATCATCAACCAACAGAAAGGAGTTAAAATGCTTACGAATGTACAAGGCACACTGCAGAACATAAATTGACACAACTGTCAACAACCGAAGACTACAGAAAAGTGGACGACAGGAGTCTCTTGAGCCTTTGAATGATCTTCTGCGCAATTAGTACTTCATTTATTCTTGTGCAACTACCCCAGGCCACTATAGCATAATTATTCAACAATGAATAGACATAGACATAATAATAAGACATTACAATATCCTATCAACTACTGCTCTTAACTTCCAAATAACAAAGGAATGGGTAGCAAACTTACCAAGTACATGATCAATATGAGCCGACCAACTCGAGCTACTATCCATCATGACTCCTAAAAATTTAGTAGTACCCGCCTGATTTATAGCATTATTATTATTATTTAAGGTTACGTCAGTTTCAATAATGGGGCAAGTACTAAAGAGCATTAAAAGCGTTTTATTTAAATTCAACACAAGGTCATTATTTTTGCAAAAACCAAGCACCTGCTCAATGTACACTCCTGTCAACCGCCTGATCTCTATCAAAGAACTACTTGATACAATAATTGAAGTCATGTCATCTGCATATAAGATATTTGAGCTTATTGTAACTGACCGAGCAACATCAGCAGTGTAGACAAGGGTCCCAGCACACTTCCCTGCGGAACACCCTCAACAATATCCGTCACGTCAGAGTGATACTCCCCGCCATTCACTGGCAGTACAACTTTCTGCTTTCTATTAGTTAGATAAGACATAACCCATTTGAGCGGAACGCCTCTCACACCATATGCATCAAGTTTTCTTAAGAGAATGGAGTGATTAACCAAATCAAATGCTCGCGAATAATAAAAAAGACACTCATCGTAACAGACTTATTATCCAATCTCTGAGCAACTGTGTTAACAAGGGAAACAATAGCATCTGCAGTTGAGCAGCCCTTTCGAAAACCAAATTGGACGCTAGGAATAATATTAATTTTGTTCAGGAAGCCACCAAGTTTGTCATAGAATGCTTTTTCATACACCTTAGAGAAAGCTGTCAAGAGCGAAATAGGTATGTAATTATAAATCCTATTGTCATTTTCCTTTTTATGTATAGGTCGAACAAGAGACACCTTTAATTGAGTGGGAAAGATGCCCTCTTGAAAAGATTCATTTATTAAGTATGTTAGGACTGGAGATATATATTCAGATACTTTTATCAGCAGACCGCAAGGAATATCATCAACACCACTAGAGTGTTTGCCTGAGATTGAGCCTAAAAACCCATGCACCTCAAGTTCAGAAACTGGTTGGAGGAACATTGAGTAACCATAAGTCTCTGCATTACGACCAAAACTGTCTGACTGATCACTCGATAATTGTTTTGCACATTCAATGAAATAGTGATTAAATTGTTCAGCTGCAAGACTGTAATCATCAATACTACTATCATCAGTGTCTTAAAAAAACGTTGGATATGATTGCTTCTTAGAAGAATTGGACTCATTATTTATTATGTGCCAGGAAGCTTTAATCTTATTTGAGGAATTATTGTAAAAACAAGAATAGGTATTTTTTACTATTATTAATAAGTTCCCTATGTTCCCTCAATTTTAACTTATAATTTACCCACATTTGCCCACTATTTGATTTTTTGCAGCACATGAAAAAAAATCGCAGATTTTCGCCCTCCTTTACTATTTCACTACTAAGCCATTCTGCATTGGCTGATAATTGGGAACTGTTAGTACTACATATAACAAGTTCTTGCGGAAAAGACAGATCAATAATTTTTAAAATTTTAGCAAGAAATAAACCAAATTTAGCATCAGCACTAGGATTCCAGGATTCATGTTGTAGCAAATGTTTAAACGTTATTATGTTAGGCTCTTTCTTAAAATTACGAATATACTTATAGTGCCTGTTACTAATTATTTCTGATGGCTTGATAGGTAGAATAACATATTGCATGCAATGGTCTGACAGGTTGCTCACCATAGTAAAAACCTTTATTTTTTTCATTTTCAAATGTGAAAAAGATATTATCTATAATTGTAGCTGCTTATTTTGAATCGTGGAATAATCCTCTATACAGGATTTTAGTCTAAATGATATTAGATTGTTTGTGATACAATTTGCATTAGTATTATTTCTAAATTAACATTAAAGTCCCCACATACAATATAAGAGGCACCTTTATCATATCTGTTCTTACTAAACAAATCAACCACTAAGTCATACAACAAATTAATAAAATTTTCAATATTTGATGGAGGCGGTTTGTATAGACACACTACATATAAGTTGGTTGAAACTCCACTGTACTCAAACTCACATTCGATACACCTTACATTAAGACTTAAGTCAGCAAATTGTGTGCCATTTTTGCAATAAATGGCGACTACCTCGAGATAAATCCCTGCTATAAGAGGAAGCCAGTGTATATCCATCAATGCACACTCTGCCAATTTCATCAGAGGAACACCATGTTTCAGTAAGGGCCACTATCTCAGGACAGCATGTAGCTTTAAGACATACAGCACGTTCAGAGTTTTTCGCCCTAAGGGTACGCTCACAACGGAGACTCGTATCATAGTATCCTTGCCTCGACCATAGCATCGTATTACCGCCTGGACAATAGTAGTTTATGTATGTTGTAAGCTTATATAGTTTTTCCTAAATATTTAGTAGAAAATTTAAGTTTAAATGTACTTATAAATAATTAACGTTTGTGCTTACCAGACACACCACATTCCTGTGCAACATCAAACCATTTTTTCTTTAATATTAAATTATTATGATGGTTTTTATTGCGTTTGTCCCATATTGCTTCCCGTACAAATACGGCACTTATTAACTTTTCTTTATCCATATTATTATAAACGTTGCGAGCGAGGCGATCGATCCTCCAAATAATACTAAGCTTGAATACCACGGTCTAGACCTAGGACCCGATCCAAGGTCGGAAGAAAGCGCAGCGCCTCACTGTGAACGCTTATATTTAAAACAATGCAGTTATTTTTTCTAGAGACCGATACTATGGTACAATGCTATGATCGGAGCAAGGGTCGGCGCTCCGTTGTGAGCGCCCGCTAAGACTTCGGATGTTAAACGTAGAACTTGTGAAGCATCATCTAGATTAATAACGTCGTTTCTGATTTCCACATTTACGAAAGTTATAATTTTGTCCATGGTTTCTATTATTCCCATAATTTTGCCTTCCTTGTCGTCGATGACTACAGCAGAGAGTTATTCTGTCAATAAACAACAACGTTGATGGATCAAATATCCCTATTACAAAGCAAGTCACTTTGGTCTTATGGATACTTTAAATGAAGCCTTGTGGCTTTGTGAAGTCTCTCACAAGAGAAGATGTGTATTGTATTTGCTTTTCAGTTAAATAGCTTTTCAAAACCTCGTCTGTAGTATTTTCTGCTAGATTATCTTTATGAAACCATTTGCGCTCCTCTGCAGCTGACAGAATAGTATTTTCAGTACTAGATCCTTTTACCATACTTGAGTTGCACTTTTTAGCTTGATAGCTTCAACTTCAACAGGCTTATTGATGGTTTTAGGAGTTTTGGAATTTTGGTTGCCAGCAATAGATGTAAATCATTCTTACTAGTTGTGAGAAGTTTAACCAGCTCAGTATTTGTATCCTTAATTGCATTGACAACTGAATCCATTTTAAGAACAATGAATTCAGATTGTCCATTTAGATGTTTCTCAAAATAAGAATGATAAAGAATGTAATTGATCCTGTATGGAACTAAACATTGTGTATTCGGATTAGTGGGTGGTTGCAACGCTTTAACCCTATCCAGCGAAACTCTTCCTCAAGGTTTTTAATTTTTTTCCCTAAAGCCTGGAATATATATTGCCGGTCTTAGAATGGGAATCCAGCTTAGCCTCAACCCTTACAATCTGATTGATTAGTTTGTCGATCTCATTTTGCATAGATTTAACCGTTTTAAGAGTAGTAGGAAGCTCCTTAAAATCGTCTCTACATTCCGGACATAAATGTATCAGTGTTCTAGTAAGGCTAGGAATCCGGCATTTTCAGATCCTTATCGCGGTTTCCAGGATTTTTCCAAAATATTTAAATAGCCGGCAACACTGCGCTTTCAGTTAGTTTAATTTAATTATAAAACCTTGTGTCAACGCCCGCACTATACAGATTTACTTACCTGCTAACAATAGGAATCTCACAGGCTGATAAGTATACCAGGTATTTGAAATTCCATTGGTTTTTTCGTTTGAATGGTATTATTATTTTGCTATGAAAAACGCTAGATTTACACTATTTACTGCTCTACAACTGACGATTTCGCAAAAATCTCTTGATTAACATGTACTATACACTATTACAATTAAAATGACACCACAAACGCCAATTAAAAGTTACAAAATATACATAAATTAATCGATTTAAACTGGAGCGAATAACTACTGTCTGTTTCTCAGTCTCTATTTTTTTTTAAAGCCGAATATTTGCATGGAAACATTTACTTATACATATCGTTCATTTTAATAATGTGTTCATTCACGATCAGGTCAATTGAGTATCATTCATAAATCAAAAACACTAACCTACAGATGAACGTTAAGATATATAGACTTAAACTTACCTATACCAAGGTCCGTCAAATACAGCGCTCATGCTCTCGTTGATGTCAGACACTCTTTGGACTTGATAGGGCAACCTCAAAACGATTTCTGTAATAAGGTGCGCGTAGCTTGAGAACACGTCGGTAGAATTCTCTTTCAAATGAGTTTTCAGGAAGAACGGCGTCATATCAGGTAGGGGATACGTCAGATGAGGTTTTAATAGGTTGCCAGATGTAGTTGCTGGAATAAAACAACATATTAGTAATCGAGACTAAAACTATTCTAAAATGGCGATTCTCCTGTGCCTCTATTATTACCTGTAGTGCTCTCCTCTTCAGTCTGAAGCTTCCAGTAGTCGTTCAACAAAGTCTGGCTGATTTTGAGGCAGTAGTTAATGATTCCAGCCTTATGCAAGAAGGTCGCTGAAGTTCGGGCCACATAATTTGCGGCGTCAGTGGAGCTACTCGATCTTGAACCGGAACTTGACTTGTTTCTTTGCAAAAGATTTGCTAAAAAAGTAAGTAAAAATTACAACAATGAGTTTTCACAGAAATCTGCAGATGCATTATATTTGGTTGGATATAGTTCATAGCTTCAGCTGCCTGAAAGGCATTTTGAATATGCGACGTATTTAACGGGAAACAAATGTCGGGAAGATAATAATACAAATTACAGTGGCAGCGTTTTATCCACTCTTCCAAGCATCCAACATAGTCATCACTGCATTTTATAAGACACAAACTAAGACTTTCAGTATTATACTTACATATTAATTTTAGCAACAGTAAATGCACCTCTGCTGTTTTAGATCTGGTGCATATGCTTTGAATATTCTCGCCCGTGAATTGCAGCTCTTCAGTGACTGATGTTAATAAGGAATTAAGGCAGGTTCTGTCCCTTTCGCATGAACCGTCTAAGTCGCTGGTAAGTTGAGAGACAACCTAGGAATAAGACATACTTAAAATTTATCTTTTTTCTATCTATAAAAAGAATATATCTATATTAAGAGCTAGATTGCAAAAAAAGCTTTTAATTATTATATGATTTACGGCAGTTACCTGGAAAAACGGAATGGTTCTAACTCCTTCGACATTCTTAAGTCTCGGTAAATATTCTACTAGCTTTTCTAACAACTGTAATCTGAGGACGTGCAGTTTTGCACTGCTTTCGCTTTCACATTCCAAATCTTCTTGGATCTGAGCCAAGGTGTCGCTTCCCTGGGACGGGCGTTGTGTTTGTTCAACAGGTACTTTATAAAAAACAATCATTAATTATATCATATAAAAGCAGTCTTCCTCGTAGTTCGATATATGCAACTTTGCGAGGCTTTAAATTTCGTAGAATTAAATTTTACCTTGGGCTGATGCTATCCCTGAACTATTCTCTGTAGTTCTGGCGGTGTTGGCATCGTCCCCATATGCTGATGATCTTCCAGAAACGTTATGTTCTCCTAAAAATAATTAATGTTGCGGTAATTCTTTTCCTACAATAGACGTTAGGGCACATACTGAGTTAGGCATCATATTTAAAGTAAGTAAAACACAAATAAAAAAAATTGGTATAATATTTAAAAGAAAACGCCCCGAAAAATAAATTTACCAGTAATACTCTCCACTCCGCTACCTCCACTTTCGGAACCAGCGCTACCTCCTTGTTCTGCAGGAGAAGTCCGCAAAGTTGATCCATCAGTAGCAGCTGTAGAACCTACAAACATCATACGAATTATATAATATTTAGAAATCTGGATTGATTGCTATTGGTACACTCAAATAAGTTTTTCATATCAATTTCACTTATGCGCAGAAACAACATACGTTGCCAAAACACTGAAGGACTTCAGAAATAGAACCCCCCCTCCACAACTGCTAATTACATGAATGATTTCCTGCCAAACTAGCGAAATATTTTTTCAATTTTTACGAGCATTTACTGTTTACCAATCGTAAGTAGTTCTGGCTATACAGTTCATTAATCACTGTTTTACGTCAAATTTCTAACAGAAATTTTGCAGCTATGATTCAAAATTGAGAATTGAGAGATTACGCTGTAATAAATAAACGTAACAATATACCTTCGTCATCCGATCCCGCAGCTGAAGCAGTGGTGTCGCTGAAATTGGCAGCTTCGTGTTGTGCCTGCGCGGCTGCCACAGCCGCGGCTTGTCCCTGGGCTGCGCCCCTTAGTTGTGCCTGCAAGTTCTGGAACACCTGAGATTGGTCTGCACCGACACCACCGCCACCTCCCATTTCGTGATCCTACAAGGGTTTATTTAATTAATACTTCTATCAAAAATCATGAAACCATTGATAAATCTTCATGCAACTACTGCACCGTACGTACGTTCACAGAATCTTATATACACTGTGGGCCAAATTAAAGTAGTCCCTTTTCCAATGTTAAATAACTTTTTTATTTATTGACCGATTTTACTGATATTTGGAAAGGATATGCAAATAATATTTCTAAGTGGACCAAACATACTTAGGATTAGATGCAATAACGTCTTTCGGCACGTTGCGAGAGTAAAACCGACAGCTTAAAAAATCTGCAAAGTGGATTAAAACTGTAGCAAAACTTTCGGAAAAGTGATATTTCATCCAATACTATTACCAGAAATAAAGGATATGACCCCAAATTATACCTTTCAGCGAGATTGCGCACCTGTGCATACTTCAAGAAGCACGATAACTTATCTTCGAGAAAATTGTGCAGACTTCATTGAATCGGAAAACTGGCCACCAAACAATCCCGATCTAAACCCGGTTGATTACACAATATGGGGTATATTAGAAAATATGGTATATTTAAATGCCTTAAATTTCGTTGAATGTTGGCAAGTATTTCCACAAGCAACAATAGGCAGTGGCGTAGAAGACTGCAAGAAGTTGTTGATAATGAAGGTGGACATATTCATGCAGGGTTTTTATAAATATTTAAATTTTAATTATTAATTTACCGTTTGTTGTTTTCCCTATTAAGTTCCTTTGTTTTTATTTTTTTATGTCAAATAAAGATTCTAACAAGTTAAATTAAATTAATTAAAATAAATTAATTAATTAAAGTTATTTTTTCATTAAAAAGGGGGCTCCTTTAATTTGGCCCACAGAAAAAAACACATGTAATGCAATAGAAAAATATTTTTAATTTAATAAAGAAAGAAACCTGGTAATAGCATTGGATGAAATATCACTTTTCCGAAAGTTTTGCTACAGTTTAATCCACATTGCAGATTTTTAAGCTGTAGGTTTTACTCACGCAACGAGCCGAAAGACGTCATTTCATCTAATCCTAAATATGTTTAGTCCACTTAGCACCATTTCAATATTCAAATCAGGCGTATCTTAAGAAATGTTATTTGCATATCCTGTCCAAAAATCAGTCAATAAATATAAAAGTTATTTAACATTGAAAAAGGGGCTACTTTAATTTGGCCCACAGTGTATAAGACACAAATCAAATGCCTGTTGGAAAGAAGGTAAAAGGAAATATAGATCTTAAGTAATTGTCGCACACCGGCTATTGCATTTTAAGTTGCGCAATGCGTCGATCTGCGTTATCTAATCAGGCCGAAGGGACACTGGAAAACCCTACGGTTTTGCAAGTGTCGGCCAAAATTTTAAATATAACAAATGCCGCGAATCGTCTAATTGGTTAGAGACGACTAATGACACTTGCGCAATTGAATCTAATACCGTGAGGTTTATTATATATCTATCTCATCTCATATTGTTCGCGTCAAGCAGTGGCCAGAACACACGATATATTTGTTTATTTATGTACATATATTTCTGTAGACATGTTAACATGTTTTAGAATTGTCTAAATATAAAATAAAAAATTACGTTAAAGTTGAAAGTATAGTTAAAAGTACAGGAGCATAGAAACACTAAAAAACATAAATACAAAATACATATAGAGGGCTAGAAATGAATGAGCACCTCTAGTAAACATGTTCAAAAAACTCTCTTAGTGAGTAGAACACTAGCATGGCCTTCAGCTCGCTCCTAAAGCGGGGAAAAGAAGAAATATGTTTTATGGCAATCGGCTGTTGATTGTATATTTTAATGGAGGTGATTTCAGCCCCATCCCTCACCTGAGTCAGTCGCGCTCCAGGAACATAGAGCATGTCCGCATTTCTAATCTGATAATGATTCGCATCGCCACATCCTTCAAAGCTGCTATAGTTCCTGAATATATTACAGGAGGACTGCAAAATATACAGGTTGACAACTGTGAGTAAGCCTTTAGATTTTAAGGTAGGGCAACAAGACTCCCCAAAGGGAAGTCGATACATAGTGCTTATTAATCTCTTTTGACAAACCAAGACTCTAGACATGTTACTGGAATTACCCCATGCCAGCAGTCCATAGGACAAGATGGGATAAATGGATCCATAATAAAAGGTCTTCAGAGTGCTTGCGTCAACAACGTCACGCAATTGCAGAACAGCAAAATTTTTCGAGGACATTTCCTTACATATGTGGTCAATATGATCATACCACGAGAGGTGTTGATCGACAGAGAAACCAAGACATTTTACACAGTCTGTCTGGATAAGAGTTGCAACTTTGTCTCGAACCAGGAGGCTTCTGTGTTGGATGACCCACACTACAATGCTGGTCTTACCACTATTTAAGCAAAGTCCATTTTTTTTTCACACCATGCAGAGATATCGCTCACACATCTGTTTGCTTTCTCGCAAAGGGTCTCACAGTCAGTCACTTGCATTAATGACAGCAGATGCGTCATCCGCGAAAGGAGTGATGTAGTTGTCATTTGCTAGAAGATGCAGATTTAATAAATAACAAAAAGGGGACCGGACCAAGAACACTGCCCTGAGGCACTCCCGTCCTGACATTCACTCAGTCGGAAAGAGTCATCCCGTGGTCACCTTGCACTTCGGTCAGACAAATATGAGAATATCCAACTATAAGCTGGCCCCCTGATTCCATAGTGAGACAGTTTTTTAAGAAGAATTTTATGATTGAGGGTGTCAAAGGCTTTAGTAAAGTCATAAAAGATTCCCAGTGTCTTCAGCTTGTTGTTAAAATTGCCAAGCACTTTAGAATAGAAAGAGAAGACAGCATCGGACGTAGAGCGTCCGACTCTGAATCCATATTGCCTACAAGTCAAGATCTGAAATGTATCCAGAAAGCTCATCAACCTACCCCGAAACGCCCTTTCGAAAATCTTAGAAAACACTGACAAGAGCGATACTGGCCTAAAGTTTTCCACGCATGATGAATCGCCCTTTTTGTATATAGGTACTACAATTGCTTTCTTTAATTCATTTGGAAAATACCCATGTTTAAAAGAAATATTGATCAAATATGTGAGGGGGCTCAGAATATGTTCAATAGGCATCGACACCACAAGATCTCTTGTCACTCACTGAGTTGATCAACTCCAAGACCTCACGCGCACAGACAGGCGACAAGAAAATAGATTGAGGAATTGTCTCACTGCCCAAATGTTCATGTGGATTCTGCTTGAGCGTCCTTGACAAGCTCTTTAACCGAATCAGTAAAAAAAGTGTTGAAAGCGTTAATAGCGATTTCATCACTGTCAGTAATCTCCACCCCGCCAGAGACAAGGACCTACGGTAATGATTTTTTTCTATGTTGTGCAATAGTATGTGAGTTTATTATGTCCCAAGCTGTTTTAGTGATATTTGTGGAAGTTGATAGCTTACGGGAGTTGTAGTTTTTTTTAGCAAGTGCAATTTTTTGTTTGTGACACCTTAGTCCATTTTTGTATTCGAGTTTTAGGTTGCAATCACTTTGAACTCTTAACACGTCTATTTAGCTGCCTCAATTCCTCGCCTTCGAAAATTATACTTTGTGTTATCCAAGGACTTTTAACTTTCCGAGACTTTCTCTGTTTGGACTCGTAGGGAAATGCCATATTAAATAGACTATAGAAGGTAGAGAAGAAGCGAAAGAATTTACACTCCAGATCCAGAGATTCCAGATCAGGAAACCACCTTTCCCTTGACAGCAAGTGACCAAAATGGATTGTTTTCCTCAGAAAATGATCTCTTCCTCACATGTGAGGAAGATGGCTCACTCACAGCAGACTTACCTGGTTCAAAATACACGATTTGGGCTCCATGATCTGAAAAAGTTACGTCGACTACCTTACTCTCGAGCAGACATGCAGAAGAAAATATGTTATCGATAAGAGTGCAGGACTGACCCTGCAGTCTTGAGAAATCATAAAAAGATTGAGTCAGGCCATACGAGCTGAAGACGTTCAAAATATTCCAAATATTTCCATCACCACATCTTAAATCATAGTTAAAATCACCACCAATGAATAAAGTTACATACATGTATGACTATGTTTGCCAATGTCGCTACGTACATATATCGCTACTCCACCCCCACGAAATTCCTTTCTGCACAAGTGAGCCGCTGCATTGCAGTTGTTTAGGTTAAAGCAAAGGGCTTCATTATCCGTCAACCAAGTTTCAGTCACGCATATCACTTTTGGGTAGTTCTCACAGTGCAAAAAAAGTTCCAGTTCAGAACACTTCATCCTGGGACTTCCTGCATTAACATTTACTATCCGTATCCTACTTCTTTGAGTGCCTGATGCAAGAGTTGTAGTTACTGGGGCCATTACGGCTGAGTTACTGGAGCCATTTCGGTTGTTGACCGTGGTGAAGTTAGAGGAATTGAACATGCTGCTCCTTCTTGGCTGGTTGGGACGAAAAAACGAAAACTTCTTTACAACAATGTCTTCAGGCCAGTAGTTTGGTTTAGTAAGGTTTCTTCCAGTGATTTATTGGTAGTAATCTTAAATGCATTATACTCCCCAGACCTAACCTCAGTCATCTCCACAGCATGTCGATCGTCAGCGCTAAAATTGTTCTTTAGATACTAAACAACGTCAGGCACAGTAACATCCAGTGACAGTTTGGACACGAAGATTGACGTTTGTGGAGTGGAAGCCACCAGACTTTCGCAGTTCTTCCTCAGGCCCACTATCTCGCCTCTCCTCTTTGGCTGTCATTTGCCACCATTGTGGAGATCATCTTTTCTCAGGTCACATGCTTGACAAGCTCGCAATATGTTTCTTTAAAGTTTTTGACAGCATCATTTAGCTTGGAGCATGTTGCTCTGCTGCTCCAAAGCAGCATTTACCCTCCCAGCCACCGAGTCCGATACTGCCTGCACAACCTCTGGCCGAATAACATCTGCCTCTGGGTGATCTCGATCGAGGGCATCATTCCGACACGCCCGTTTCCAGGGTTTGGATTCGGTCCAGCAGCTGTCATATGGAACGAATGTTGATAACACAATCAGTGCAAAGAAAGAATAGAGTTCTTCCCTGCAGTGGCATCACCCGAACCTCCGAAGCCTTTATCCCAGAACAGTTCCTGCACACCACCTCCTGACATATGCCACAGGAACAGCCAAAAAGTTCATTACTATCCTCCTTAAACACACAGGCTGCCTTGCACCTTGAACAGTTGGACATCCTAGATGGATAGATGGAAATACAAAATGTCTGAATTTTGTGTGTGAGACGGTGTATAGTTTAGTCAAAATCCCACAAAATTGCTGAATTGTACAGGTGAAATGCACTATATATTTATTTATGAATTCAGCAGTGTGGTAGCATAAAAAAAATTTTTTAAAGTTCCTTTGGAGGCAGAATGAGCCAATTTGATCGAAATTTGGTTTAAAAAATAGTTTTTGACAAGATAAATATGAAAACTCACTACGGAAAATCGTAGACAACACCACCGACAAAAAATCTCGAATTTATGAGCAATACTTTAGGCGAAAAACGACATAAAAACACAGACAAATATTATATTAATGTTGTTGTTGTTGTTACTGACATAAAATTAAATTATGTATGTCCTATAACCTACACATTATCAACACTTGGAGGATATATACTTAAAATTACCTGTAGACTCAAAGCAATGGCAAGTTCCACGATCGTGTCATCGTCAGCATCTGGAGGAATGTCTAAGAGAGGCGGAAATCCTACTCCTCCACCTATGAAAAGATTTAGATAATAAGTAATTGCAAAATCTACGAGTATGCTTTATTCATATTTATTATGCTAACACTAACTGTTGACAATAATCAACTCACAAATAATTTTGAAAAATACTCTACCTAACAAAGCCTCAAGCGGATTGAGCCCGCCAACAGAATGTCCGCCTTGCTCCAAGAGGCTAATAGCCTCGACCATATCGACGTCGAACGATCCGTCCACAGAAGGCGGGTTCACTAGCGGCTGCTGGAGCGCGACCTCGTTCTGATTGGCAGTAGCTGAGGTGGAAGGCTGAGCCTGGTCCGCAGCGGACGATTTGGCTGGCGGGGGGCTGTCACAACGTGTTGGCGAGGGAATGTAGACTCTGCGGCGTTTGACTCGGGGTTTCAAAACCTATACGAATGTAAATTATTAGCATTGATACTAAAATGACAACATTTGAAGGTGGGTGTCTCACCTTGCAAAGCGCCTGCTTAGCACTGAATGCAATTACAGGGTCTTCACTTAGGAACAGCTGAAGATAGAGAGTGATGGTAATGTTGCCGTAAGCCTCGGAGCTTTGGAAGGCATGTATAATTTCGACTAGGGCGTGAATAACTTGCTCAGTATACCTGCAAATAAGATGTTATATGAAAGGACGATCCTTTTTATTAAGCTGCCTCTAACAACAAACTATTCATAAAATGTTTTATTATGACTAGAGTTGACTCACTTCAATCCGGGCACAACCACAGGGGCAAGAGCCGGAATTTCCGGATTTAAGTCGTGCAACATCCACAGCACATCCACCAGTTGCAATAGCAAATGTTTGTTTATTTTCGCGTCTTTAACGCTGACCTCTTTAGGGGACGATTCTTCTTTGCTTTTCGCATCTAAGGGATCTTGTAGAACCACGTCCTGAATAGAGGCATGGCTGTCGGCGAATTTAACCAGGTTTTGAGGTCTGGACACGGCTATGCCTCTTACTATGAGCACAAGACGGTAGTAGCTTTCTGCGTCTAGATCTACTACTCCTGAATCTGAAGAAGGACATTAAACCGAATCAATAAATAAGTAAAAAAAGTATATAAAATAAATTTCTTACCTTTTCGGTTCGTCATGGCAGTAAGGTCAGATAAAACGTGTTCTAAAAGAGCTTGATCTTTGTACGCGTGGTACTGTTGTTTCGTGGGATGGAGCGTTAACATTAGAGCCTTTGAGTGGACTTGAATCGACGGTGGAGTTGGTAACGTCAATAGTTGAGTAGCTTAAAAACATTCAATTTTACACTAAAGTTATATTATTTCTAGGGTTGGAAGCCCTGTTCGTCAACTTGTCAGTTTCTTTAAATAATAATATTTGAAAAGCAGTTAAAATGTGCAAGCTCTTAAAGTGGCTCGAGTCTTAATTCTATAACCGTTGATGACTGAGGATGATGAGGAGAGTAGAGTGAGTAACGATGTCAGTGGAGGCATGCCACATTTACAAAAATTTTTTGAAGGCAGGGGTGAGCCCCAGTGTACAAAATAATTTTAATTTTGTTTCACATTGGCGAGATTTGGTGGGCAATGCGATTCAGTTTCGACCAGATGGTGGCACTAATCCGGTCCAATTTATAAATAAGTTAAGTTCTTTGTTTTCTGGGGCTGATGTCCCAGTTTCAAAACGATTGGGGCTTGCCATCAGCTCATTGAGAGGTACAGCTGCTGATTGGGGTGAACTGAAGCAAAGCTCGTGCAAGGACTTTCTTGACTTCAAAAGGGAAGTTTTTCGTCAATTACGTTATGATGCCTATGGTACGGGCTCTCTAGTAGACTATTTTCTTAAAAGAGTTTGAGAAGCAAACTATTTAGATTCTCCACCCAGTGATTGACATTTTGATTAATCATTTTGATTTTGATGTTAGAAATGGAATATTGAGTTCTGGTTGTCCTACAATTAATGAATTTTCCTGGAGAAAATAATAATTGCAATGACAATTCTAATTTGCCAAATAATCGACAGGTCAGGACTTTGTTTTCTGAAGATCCGCAAGAACGTCTAGAGGAACCTAAGGAGGAAGTTACAGATTGTCAAATGGTGGTGCCAGTTATAGCTGCTAAGGTTAGTGGTGTGGAAGTAGATATTCTCTGTGACAGTAGCGCAAATTTTAGTTGTGTCAGTGAGAAATTTGTTGATAAGATTTGAAATACCTGAAATACCAATTTTACCGACTAGTGTCGTTCGTATTCATAGTTCTTTAAAAAATAAGACACAGTGTCAAAAGTCAAATTTACCTGAATGTGTCATGGGACGATGTGTCGTTTGATGTTGTTTTCTTGGTGGCACCCAACCTTTCAAAACAAATTATTTTGGGGTCAGACTGGATGAATGAATTTTCAACGATTTTAGATTTTGAAAGTTCAACTTTAAGATTTTTAATTAACCAAGATTTATATCAGACTAAATTAGAATCGTTGACAGTATCCAACGAGAAAAATGTGTTGTCAGAGGTCACGGTTGAGGCTGATGAGGAGCAAGTTGAAGTATTGACTGATAGAGGTAGTACTTTTAGGTACGTTGATGATGATTTTCAGAGCGTTATTGCTAGATCACAAACTCTTTCAGAAGTAAATAAGGAGAAACTTTTCCAATTGCTGTTGAGTTTCCGTGTAACTTTTCCAGATCGGCCAGGTTTAACTAATAAATATGAATATAATATTTATCTTAGAGATTATCAACCGTTTCACTTAAAAAGTTATCCTATTCCCCATGCATACAAGGATGTGGTTAAGGATCAGATATCTGAAATGATAGATTGGAATGTGATTAGGAAGGAACAAACTGAGTATGTTAGTCCTTTAGTGGTGGTCAGGAAGAAGGATGCATCGATTAGAGTATGTTTGGATGCTCGTTTCATTAATCGACGATTGGTCAGAATTTTTCTAAGAACCAAAGTCTGTCTACGTTGGATTTAAAATGCTTCCTATTGGCAAGTTCCAATGTCAGTAGAGCATCAAAGGTATTTGGGATTTTCATTTGAAGGGGAAACATATGTTTTGTGTGCTGCCATTTGGTCTGTCGACATCAGTGGGCAGTTTTATAAGATGTTTGAAGACTGTGTGTGGTGATGATATTGAATGTTTCTCGTTTGCATATGTGGATGATTTACTTATTTACTCAAAGAATCAGGAGGAACATCTAGATCATTTACAAGCTATTCTCTCAAAAATAAGAGAAGCGTCTGGTTTAACTTTAAAATTGAAAAAATGCGGTTTTACTCAAAAGTCTTTTATTTTTCTTGGACATGTTTTATCCCCTGAGGGTATAGGTAATAATAGGGATCGAATTAGTGCGATAAAGGATTTTCGTCGTCCCAGAAATATTAGGGAATTATGAGGTTTCCTTGGTCTAGTAAACTATGACAGAAAGTTTTGCAAGAATTTTTCAGCTTTCTCTTCCACTTTTAAGATTATTAAAGAAGGGGATAAAATGGTGTTGGGACCCTTTAGCTCAAGAGAATTTCAAAAGAATAAAAGATGCATTTTTGGAGGTTACCTTGCAGGTAAACTCTGACCCAAATAGCCGTTTTTTATTCAAACTGATGCTTCTTATTTTGGGCTTGTAGCTTGTTTGTACCAAATTCAAGAAGACAGTGGTGATCGCAACATTATGGCCTTTTATACTTTGCAGGGTGCAGAGTTGAACTACTCGGAGAAGCAGGCTGTGGCTATTGTGTCTGCATTAAAACATTGGCGTATTTTTGTATTTGGAAGGGATCTAAAGATTGTCACCGATCATAAGGCTTTGTGTTTCCTCAAAACGTGTAAACTCCTTAATTCGCTACTAACTAGGTGGGTATTATATATACAGGAATATTCTTTTAATATTGTTCATTGTAAAGGTTCAGAAAATGTCATTCCTGATGCGCTGTCTCGTTTTCCGTGGTAAGAAAATTCGGGTGATTTAGTTGATATTCCCGATAGGTCAAATATTGAAATTTTAGCCATGAAGTTAGAAACTGTGGTTAAAACTTTAAAGAAAAATGTTGGAGAGATTGTTGTTCTTCAACAAAATGATGTTTTGTAACAAAATGATGTCTGAAATCAATAATCTAGGCATAAAGAAAAAAATATCTGGAATGATATGTTGCGAAGGAATGTGTTTTGTTTAGAAAAGGTTCACAGGTGAATCCAGGCAGTAAATTGTGTATTCCTAGTTCTATGGTACTTTCGTTGGTTCTTGAAGAGCATGAGCAAAATGGTCATTTTGGGGCCAATAAACGCTTGTCATACTTGTCAAGGATGTATTTCTGGCGCCGAATGGAGCATTCAATTCGTCGGATTATATCGGGACGTGAATTATGTCAAAAATCGAAGCAGTCGAAGACCTGTTTTGGAGAAATGAAATCGGTTCTACCTGATGCTCCCAATAAACTTATGACCTGATGATCATGCAATTAAGTTCTTCATACTTCAACCTATTTCCCTCAAGGTAATCAAACCGAGCGTGTGAATAAAGAGATTGGAAGGCTGTTCCGTTCTCTTTGTTATTCTAAGCATAGTAAGTGGGTAACTGTTGTAAGTAAAATTGAAGCATTTTTAAATCAAACTGTACATGAGAGTACGGGGTTTTCACCAAATGAGGTGCATTTTGGTATTTCTCGAGATAACCCGTTTATTAAAGATATTCAGTATCCTGAAAATTGGTCTCAACAAGATTTTGTTTTTTTTGGCACGCAAATGTTTACTTACTAAGTCTGAAAAACGTAAAAAATGGGCACCGTAAGTCTGTTAAAAAATTCTGTAAATTCAATGTCGGAGATAAAGTTTTGGTAAAGAGTCACCCTATATCATCAGCTGAAAATAGTGAGATTAAGGATTTTTTCTTATTATATCAGGGCCCATGCGAAGTCACGGAGGTTTTGCATGACAATCCTTATAGGGTGGTTGGATGTAAGGGTGAACATTTCGGAATACAGAACGTTCGTAATCTTAGACCTTTTGTCATCCCGGTGGCCAGTTTTGAATTAAACCGGCTTGCATGACTCTCCTCGCAATCCAATTTAAGTAGGGGACTATGTGCAGAGCCACAGCCGATCCATCCCTCTTTTTCATTATTATTATTGTAATTTCATTATTATTAATATTATTATAATTGTATTTCTTTAAATGTTTAGTTTTAGTAACTGTTCTCTATATTAAATGGCTCAGGTTGGTTTTTCGAATAATTTAAATGAGAATCTTCCTGTTTTTCGTTTACGGATAATGTAAATAACGGTTGTGCGGGAGATCTCTAATAACATTCGTGAAATTGCAAACTGCGCGGGCAACCTGTGAATGTTTAAAGCGAAAGGACATTAAATTCAAATTCAAATATTTATTCACAATAATGCATACAATAAAGTATTCTTGCACGTCCAATAAAAAGAAATAGTAAAATCATAAAATCTTAGTAATAGTGACATGATACAAAGATATAGTAAATATTAAATATGACCTAACTGACAAGACTACAGATTACTATAGTTACAAACAAATTACATATATACAGTCTAGTACCTAAGAGACAGAATACAACATCACAAATATCAAAAATAGGAGAGTTTTCTCACAATGATCTACATGTGTATAATATTTTCAAAATATTCATCCTCTTTATAGAAGGCATTCCTCTTAAGAAAGGCCTTTACTCTAAACTCATATGTCTTTAGGGCAAGTGATCTAACTTCGTTAGGTAAGGCATTAAAGAATCTTATTCCATGATTTGACCCATCCCTGGCTTGTGTTGTTCTACTATGATTAATAGATAACTGATTTCACCCCTAGTATTATAGGAGTGAAAATCTAGATTTTGGGTATATTCATTCAGATGCTTCTTTACAAAAGTGAGACAGATGTATATATACAATGATGGCAATGTTAGTACCCCTAAAGACACAAAAGTCCGTCTACAACACTGTCGGTATCGCAAGCCAGAGACAACCCTTACACATCTTCTCTGCACTGCAAACACTCTCCTAGCATGAGCCCAACACAGCAGACCATATGCCAAATGACTATGGACATATGCATACTAAGCATTTAGCAAAACACCCCCCGAAACACACTGCCTCAGGTTCATAAGAACATATATCCCCTTGTTCGTCTTTTTTATAACACTATCACAGTGTTCTGACCAAGTTAGTTTAGAATCGAGTAAAACTTCAAGAAATTTTGCTGTCAGTGATTCCGAATCAAAGTTATAGGGCCTGAGACAGAATGTAAGGGTCTGCGCTTTTGCCTCGTTCATACACAGCCCATTGGCGAGTAACCAATCACAAACACAATCCTGTAGGTCCATTACCAACTCTCTCAATGGGGCCAGGATATCTGCAGAGCTAACAGCAGCAGTATCATCGGCAAAAAGGATTATGTCAGTAGAGGGAGATGCCATACAGTAGGTTATGTCATTAATAAATAGCAGAAAAAGAACCGGCCCTAGAACAGATCCTTGTGACACTCCAGAAGTGACTGGAGCCATAGAAGAGGTTTTCCTATTGTATGACACATACTGCTGTCTATCAGCAAGATAAGACTCTACAAGGTTCAAACTGCCATCAGGAAAGCCACAGTGTTTTAACTTCTGTAGCAAAAGGTCATGTGACTCACAGTCAAATGTCTTAGTGAGGTCAAAAAAGAGAGCCTGTGCATACTTTTTACTTTCAAAACATTCTTGAACAAACGTAGTAGTTGATTTATTAGTGCGAAACCCAAATTGCCTGAGATTAAAGAGATTGTGTGTCTCAAAGTAGATACAGATCTGCCGCTTTAGAACTGACTCAAAGATTCGGCCAAACAAAGGAAGAATGGAAATTGGTCTATAGTTGGAAGTATTCTCAATATCACCATTCTTATAGACAGGGACCACTCTTGCAATTTTAAGTGAATTTGGAAAAGAGTTAGAGGCTATGCAGTAGTTAATCAGTTTTGTTAAGGGGTAGGTAATTATTTCTTTAATGCTCTTAATAATTTTAGTTGGTATTTTATAATGGTCCCTGCTTGTACTGTTTTTAACACTACTAATTACTTGCCTCATTTCAATAAAAGTTACTTCCCTGAATGTGAAAGGATCACCCAAATTAGGAACCATATCCAGGTAGTTAAGGGGATCAATATTGCTGTTAGGCAAGGAATTTATGATGTCTAGTCCAACATTTGAAAAGTAATTATTGAATGACTCAGCATTAATGTTGTTGGCTATGGGGATCCTGGTTGTTGGATTATTATTTCTTATAATTTACCAAATAGCTTTACCCTTATTAGTAGCATTATTAATATGTGTATCATTTGCTAGTTTTCTGCTGTTTTCTAATTTTTTTTTAAAGTTTGGATTAAATTATTAGGTACTAAATCAGGCCTGTCACCTTTTAATGAAACTAGAACCTCAATAGTTCTCTCGCCTGAGATCATCATTAAACCAAAATAACTGTCTAGATTTAAAATGGCCCATTCCTCTAACAATACTGGTCTTTTCAGGAAATAAAGTGTCACACGCAGTTAAAACTTGTTAATGAAAGTTTCAAACTTGTTGCTAGGTGTTAGAGTGTTATGATTTAGAAAAGACCAATCTATCTGCGAAACAGTATCAATGAGTCGCAACAGACCAGTGTCTGTAATTGGGCGGTGCACAACCCTTACACAACCCTGAGGTGGGGCTAATGTAGATTTAAGATCAATGTCACAGACTGATATTGCCTTATGGTCTGAAAGACCAGGCTCAGTGACCTGAGCATTACAACTATTGGCGACCAAGTTAGTAAATACATTATCGAGGCAGGATTGATTTCTAGTATTCTCGGAAATCAGTGGTAACAAACCATATGACTCAAATAAATCCATAATAGTATGAGCATCAACCGATTTTGTCTGGAAGTGAACATTAAAGTCACCTGTAAGAATGATACCCTTATTGATGTCAAGAGAATCCAAGAGTTCTGTTAATTTGTCCATAAACGTTGGAAAATCTCCATCAGGGGAACGATATATAGTACCTATTTGGGTGTTATTAACAGTCCTGCAAATTCAAAATCCAACTCCCTTGATAGAATATTCTCCCCAAAAGTTAAAGGGACAGCCTGCATGTCCCTTTTGGTTAGGATAGTTACACCTCCATGTTTTCTTTAAGTCCTGCAGAAGCCAGAGATGGGGATCAACTCACCCAGACATACTAAAGCCAACTCTTCAGACCTTAACCAGTGCTCATTTATACACAAAATGTTATAGTTTTTATCAAGTAAATAGGCATCTAGCAAATTAGTTTTATTTCTGAGACATTGGATATTATAGTGTAGAACATCTAGAGAATTACTCACCCGTACATTTCTTGTAGATTTCACAAAATGTCCATCTCTTCTTGGATACTCCAGTCCATTACTTATTCTAAATTTAGTTCTAGTTGATACTGAGTTGAGTCCGGGGACGTCTTGTGTTTCTTTTGGAAGGCACCTCATGCCGAAAAAACTTGAACTTTTTGACTTGTATTCCCTTTGGCCAGTTATCAGGATTTAATACATCATCATGCAATGTTGGGTCCATGTCAATTTTAAAACTACTATATTCTGCTGACTTCACCTTCTGTTGTTCTAGTTTGGTATAGCTGCTGATAAAGACTGCACGAAGATATTCCAACAAGCTTTCCTTTGTTGTATCAGAAGACAACCTGGTAACAAAGATTGAGAGTTTCGGTTCAATTACGGCAGCAGAGATCAGATTAGCGGCCTTGTTTGGTACTGACACTGGGTTTTTATGACCTAAAGAATTACTTGACTGCTTTAAAGGGTGTGATTCTGCTTGGTTAAAATTGTTGACCTTGCCCCTCTGTTTGATGCAATATTGGGATTGGGATTGTTATTGGGATTGTTACTCGGACTCACTAACATTTTTATTAGTTCAGTATTGGCGGACTTAATTGCATTAACAACTGACTCAAGTTTCAGTGAAATCAGTTCATTCTGCTCATCAATCTTTCCCTCAATCATAGGAAGAATATTCACATTAGTCTGTTTTACAGATACTTCTGTTGGAATATTTGAGTCCGAAGTAGGTTTTTGAAGTTCCAAGGAGGGTTGAAGAATTGCTTCCTCCAGCTTATCCACTTTTGTTTTGTAGTCTACGATCTCCTGTTGCATAGCTGGTAGTTCCTTAATCAATGAGGATCTGTTGAAAGACATCAAGGCAGTCTGGGCACAGGAGAATTAGGGATCTGGTTGCACTAGGAATCACCCTTATTTCCTGAGCCTGCATTTTGTTGCAATCCTGGCATATACACTTGGAGCACATGTCACATGGAAATCCGAATAATTTCTCCTTATCTTCCTTTAGAATGCACGCTCTCTTTTGCACTTATAGCACTTGTTTACGCCAGCCATTTTGCCAGGGTTATTTGACCAAGCTAATAGTCGCAAAATCAATAAAAAAATGTGTGGCCCAGATGAAACGCACTATATGCAGACGACTCGAAAAAACGTTGTGCGAAAACTCTCAAAGTGTTTACCACAAGCGGCGATGACAAAAAAATAACAATAATGTTTGTCGTGATCGGAATAATATTGTTTGTAAACATAGGCTTTTTTGTGAGAGTTCCTTCAATTGTTTACAATTAAAATTTGATTAGCTGAACAGCGACACCATATATCAAGTTTTAAATAAGGCCGTTAAATAGTTCACACTTTAATGAATATTCTGATATAAAACACAACTATACTGTTCAACACTAACACCAGAAACACCATTACAGTAATCGTTCAGCGAAAGAGAGAAAAGAATATTTGGCGCGAGGAATGCTGATTGGTCAGAAAAGTGGCAGGTTGACAGGAACGGGCGGGAGTTAGGAGATTTTTCCTCTTGGAATCGAGTTTTCCAATTTCTAAGATGTCATTTTTCACCTGCTTTTGAAAAGTAGAAAACAAACTGAAAAGTGTTATTATCATCATTTATTCAAGACGAGTGTTTGTCGTTGAAATAATAACAAAATCGTAAGTTTAGTTCGATTTGCTCAACTCCAAAGCTTGCCTGCATCATCAGTAAAAGAACTTTTACCGTCCGGATTTGAAAGTTTTCAGTTTTTCCGAGTGACTATGATAATTTCGCTCGAACTGCAACAGAACTGAGTTTGTGAAAGTTTACAGTTTAACACTTTGTGTTCGCTATCGTTTTAATTAGGATAGTTTTCGAGCCATAGATTGCTTTCTAATATTGTCCTATTCGGATATCACGGTAAATACATTTATAGCATTTTTCGTATTGTTTGATTTGGTATCATATGACAACCTATATAGTACAGTCGAACCACGAACCCAAATAACGAGAGAATTTTTACTATAACAAAACAGAATGAATGTTAAGAAGGGCATATTTAAAAACAACAGTTTTTACCCTAAAATTGTGATCAGTATTGTCAGCCTTATTTACAAATTCCCTTTTTTTCTAAAGAATTTTCTATTGGAATATTTTCTCTTCAAAATTGAGACATTTGGCACTTTGATCTTGCAACCAATTCTACAATGAACTGTCTACAACCCAGTTTTATCCACAATTTACAAATTCGACCTGCGTTTGGCAAACCAGGAGATGTTTAGAACTCGGCTTATTGTGGATAAAACTGTGATTAGTGCATTCCAAACCCTGACTTAGATGATATATCTGATAACATTACACTACTACTTTCTCGTAACTATTTGGCTTACCTATTTTTAAAGCGGCAGGTTTAAGTTTGGCGAATTTCTCTTCAGAAGAATAAACGTACAGCGACGAGTCCAAACTTTTGAAAACATCCATAGCGAGACGTTCCAGCTTTGACAGTTGTTGCGGAGACCCAGACTGGTGATCGGCCTAGAACATTTAAGTTTAGCAGAATATGTCTTTGCTTTTAGGTTGCTAATGACACTGATGAAATTAAAAATGTTTTCACTTCTTTAAAGTTCTGCAAAGATACATTTAATGTTGTACCTCATTGCCACTTCCGATTCCGGTAGTGCCACTTCCGGGGTTAGATGGATTGCCTGTAGTTGAGGTGGCGTTGTCGTCGCTGTCTTCGGGCCAGCCGAATGAGTCTTTTGTTTTGCCGTATACTTTGACACTGTCCACCATGGTCATTAGCTCGGGATCCTAGAAAAACATATCCAATATTAATATTCCTCGAAACACATTCTAAATTTAAAACAATTAACCCAAACATATTCCTGAACTTCTATATATATTGAGCTAAAAGGCTTATGCGTAAGTCTAGAATAATATTTATATTCAAATAGGCACCTGAGAATTTACATTTGGCCTAAAATTATCATAGCGAACTTACCTGGCATGGTCCAAAGACAATAGTAATTTTTTTGTCTGCCTGAAGGCTTTCCTCCCGTGAGAATGGAACATCATACCAACGACTTCTGGTAACAGTAAATGAAATTATTCTTCCAAAGATCTGCAAGAAGAGGAATATTAAAAAAAAAAGCTACTGATTATAGGCACCAAAGATACTGATGCTGCTTATAGAAAGAGGAAATTCTATTTTGCAACGAAACAGTAAAAAGTAACTAGTTATGGTAGCATTGCCAAATATATGAATTGTCTGATACGGTCAGTTGCTATATTTTACTTAAGTACAATTTAGTTAAGAGAAATGTAAAATAAATTCTAATAAATACGAATATTCGCAACTTCCATCTATTGCTACAGTAGATACATATTTACCTCGACGTATGACGGTGCCTTCTGCGCATCTTGAGTCCCAACCAGAACTCTTATACCGCACATAACCATATTGGCATCGTTGTTGGTGACCTCGATTTGAAACTGTGCCTTGTTGCAAACCACGTAGAGTCCTGCAGTGTTTAACCTAAAAATAAATACACACTATTCAACTTTCTAAACTAACATTAGAGAGTTTATGTAATAATTGTCATATTGGGGCCCAATGTGTAGAGCCAGTTTAGAAACTTGGTTTAAATGTGTGATTAAGCATAAGAAAGTTTTTTTTTATATTAAATAGAAAATTACCTGTGTTTCAACTGGGTAGCGTTGTAAATTTGCAACAGATCGTTCCCGCCGAATTCCACGTCGTTCATGGCGGTGCAATGTTCGAAAAAGTCCGTCGGAAAAACGGGGGTACTAGACGTTTTGCCTCCTGCCTTTACCGGTTTTTTCTTCTTCGGTTTCAATGACGTACCTAACAAAACGATTATAAACATTGCTGCAATTTACACAATACTGACAGTTTTTGAGAAGTTGTCAGCTATAATTTTATGTTTATATGTTTATGTTAGTGCAAAAACACTTACCAATTGGCACAGTAGCTTGAATACTGCCAGACATCCAGAAGCCGGTTTGATCCATATTAGCAATAAACATCTTTAAACTGCCGTCCTCGCACAAGAGAATAAGGGTAGTTCTCAATTCACTGCCCGAGTTGTGTCTTATCGCTACCATGTCCATGATCTTTGATTTCGCAGGTACGACCTAGCAAAAAAGAGGAACGGTACGTTACTAGTCTTGAAAGAAAAAAAAAAGAAAATACGTTTATTTCAAATAGTTCAGAGGTAATTACAACCTGGACGCTGAAGCGAACCAACCTCCTTCAATTCAAGTGCGGAACTTGATCGCCTACAGTCGGAGGAAGAACACTCATCAACTAGTTGGAGGTGATGCCAATGCGCAATACAGTGTGAGGCAGCACGGACACCAACCAGAGAGGTGAGTTATTATACAATTATTTACTAGGGGAGGGACTAGTTGTTAATAACAGGGATTCTGAACCAATAGGCAGGATATATTAGATCTAACCGATCAGTGATAATCTCTTATCCACAAGAATCTCAGATGGAATAGTGTCATCAGAGCCCTCGCGCTCTGATCATAGACATATTCTCTTCAATCTGAAAACAGGTGAAAGACCCACCTTTGAATACAAAGACCCTAAGTGCACTGATTGGGCTGGTTTTAGTTTTACCCTTCAGAAGCAGATGCGGACCTCTATTGCAAAGATCTCAAATCGTGGGGAGTGCGGAGATTGAGCTGGCCTCGGAGCAACTGAGGTCAACAATAAATACGGCTTATCATGAAAACGGTCCACTCAAGACTAAAAGGGATAATAGAGGAACCACTTGGTGGAGCAATTCCCTTGACAAACAAAGAGCTAAAGAGGCCGGCATATGGGATCAATACAGAACTGCTCTAACGAACTACAACAAAGCCACCAGAGAGGCAAAAAGGAATTCATGGTAAACCTTCTGCCAGAGCATAACAGATGCACCTGGCAGTGCTAGGATCCATAGAATCCGTTTTAGAGAATCCGTTCAGGAGTTAGGATCGCTAAAACGACCTCAAATCGGCCAAAACCGGGCGACTGGATTGTCCCCAAGAACATCAGTGCTATTTTATCGTTTCAGCCTTTTAAATTACCTGGTGAGGACGGAATATTTCCAGCATTGCTGCAGAACGGTCTAGCGAGTAATTATATACCTAGCAGCTGGACTAAAGTCAGAGTGGTGTACATTCCAAAGATGGGACGTAGGGAATCAACACCTAACTCATGGAGACCAATAAGTCTGACCTCCTTTCTGTTGAAATGCATGGAAAAGATACTCGACGTGCACATTAGAACGGGTGCACTTGGTAAGTATTCCCTAAATGCTCACCAATATGCGTGACCGGCAAATCTACAGAACTGGTACTAAACAACCTTGTCGGGAACATGACACAAGCGTTAGACAGCAAGACTATCGCGGTGGGAGTGTTCTTAATCATTGAAGGAGCATTCAATAATGCATTACCAAACTCCTTATACACAGCATTAGTTGAAAGACGGGTTCAACCACACACAAATAAGGAACTGTATCAGAAGTATGTTAAATTGCAGAGTAGGCACAACAACCCTACAGGGGAAGAGCTACAGATTCAGGGCTGTCAGAGGATGTCCGCAGGGCGGGGTTTTGTTGCCCCTTCTGTGATCCCTCCTGATGGATGGTCTGTTGGCGGTCCTCTCGCTGTGGGATGTGCAGGCATACGCGGATGATCTAGTAATACTGATTAGAAGCAACTCGCAAAGAACTATCTCAGAGAATCTGCAAAAGGTGCTAACCGTGGTCTATGACTAGTGTGAAAGGATCTGTGAACCCACACAAAACAGTTATTGTACCGTTCACAAGGAAGAAAAGGCTAGAAGACCTAAGACCACCTTCACTCAAAGGAGAAACTATCCCATTTGCGAATGCAGTAAAGTATCTGGGAATATCTGGGAAACTGTCACTATGGACCTGCAGACGCAATTGTGGCAAAACATGGAGCATACATCCCAAACAAATGCACTGGCTCTATATTGCGGTCATAAGACCAATGATAACATATGGAGCAGTAGCTTGGTACTCTAAGAGCTTGCAGAGCTCCGCGAGAATCAAATTATCTACCTTACAAAGACAAGAGTGTCTGGCAATTAGTGCCGCCTTCGGCACTACACCCACGGCAGCGCTTGAGTGTCTTCTAAATCTGCCACCTCTCCATATAGTTCTGGAGAAGGAGGATGGGCGTATAGATTGACACAGGCGGTGATCAACAACCCGTAAGCGATCATCATGGTGCCCAACAGGCTGAAAAATGCCAATGAGCAGGACAGTGTGTTGGGTCTACCATCAGATGTTATGCCTACCAAAACTACCTATTACTATGCCTATGACGTCCTCCCACCAGAGAGAAACGAATGGGCAAAAGACTCGGAGCATCTGAGAATAACAGAGAATAGTTGGTTCACTGACGGTTCCATGACCAATGATGGTACAGGAGCCGCTGCATGGGATAAAAATGGTAAGGTTGAGCTTAAGTGTTTCCTAGGCAAACATGCAACCATTTTTCAGGCTGAAGTTAAGGCGATTGATAGGACTGCACAGTGGCTCATCGAAAGAAACTGGAAAGGCAAGTTAATCAAAATTTTCTCGGACAGTCAAGCAGCTTTAAAAGCTCTTGAATCTAGCTGTTGTTCATCCAAGACAGTATGGAACTACTCACCAAACAAGGTAGAGAAAATAAACTTACACTGTTCTGGATACCTGGACATACAGGATATGAAGGCAGCGAAAAAGCTGATGCTCTTGCGAAGCAGGAGGCCACAACGGCCGTCATAGAACCAGAACCAGTACTGTGAATAGCTTATAACACAGCTAAAGAAGCCCTCTCCAGGTGGACACAAAAGCAATTTGCAGACAAATGGAGAGAGTTACCAGGCCTAACTCATTCAAAGATGGCGGTGAATCTGCCATCAGGAGTGAGAACTGGACTTCTTCAACTTGGCCGACAGCAGGTACAGGCTGTAGTTGGCATGTGCACTGGCCATTGTCGGCTAAGAAGCCACATGAACAAGATAGGGCTCTCCGAAGAAACGGGATGCCGCTTGTGCTTGGAGGATGAAGAAACAATGGAGCATGTTGTAGGCAACTGTCCACCAATGAAAAGAACCAGACAAACAGTCTTTGGAAATTCTCAAATCACACTTGCAGATTTGAAAACTATCCATCCCAGAAAGCTGTTCGATTTCATGAAAAGGATCGAGCCTCTGGCATAGTGGAAACCACAGATGTGAGCCACAATAGACCAAGGGTCGCAGTGGAGGGTCCCATTTGAGCCCACTCACGGGTACAAATATGTATTGATGCAATTGAGGATACTACCTATTACACATACATTTACTCTCAATATTAGATGATACACGTGTACAACACGATACACACTACTACATAATATAATTTAATATGGGGAGATCAATGTGTATTATAATGCTTAATAAATGAAATTGAGAGAAGGTAGATTTGAGTTTCCTATTGGTCAATATTAAGGTTTCTATGATTTACAGGAATAATGTGGTAGTAAATTCTTACACCATTATGATATATACAACCTTGTCCATACATTGAAGTTAAAATTTAAGAATTCTTCATAAGAATAAAACGCATTATCTATTAAAATTTGTTTTATTTTACCCCCAAGGTTATTTTCAGGCAGTTGTTTTGATACTTATTGGCAATTGGTTAAAAAAGTTGATTCCTAGATATCTTGGGCCGTTTCGACACCTCTCCAGGCGGGAATATTCTGTTATAGTTATTTTTGTTTCTGGTGTTGTGACTGTGGACTTCACTATGCATTCTGTATGTTCCACTATTGGATTTAACATGTGTTAATCTATCCAGGATGTACTGGGATGGGAAAGTCAAAATGCCAAGGGCAGTAAAGGCCTGTCTACAGTCCTCCCTGAATCCCAATACAACCCGCACAGCTTCCTTTGGAGGCCAAAAATACGCTTTGACCTGGGTACGTAACCCTAAGCCAACAGAGCATAAGACATTATTGAGGGGAACAGACCGAAATAAGCAGTTCTAAGTACAGGAACAATAACACGCTAGCCTAAACGTCTCAGTGAAATCAGACCTCTTCCAAGCTTCTTGGCTATCTGCTCATCCTGGGTATGCCACTTAAGTTCCTGATCGATCACCACACCCATGAATCCCACGTGTGATGCTCCATCATTAAATTCACCCATGTTTCTACAGATTACAGATTGGGAGAGATGGCCTTTGAGCCTACTTGTTACCGCGACCCGACGGATCTATTGTGACTCTCTCCATATTATAGAGCTTCATCCAGTTTTGTCTTTCTGATTAGACCCCACAACCTTGATAGTGACTCAGTCGTGTAGCTATTAGCTTCTGGTTTAGGTACGCCAAGTAGTTGGGAGCGCACTCCCGATAAGCATTCACAGTGGCATAGCACGTGAGATGCCGTCTCCTCCTCCTCCTGGCAGAATCTGCATTCGCTATTTTCTGCCAAACCTATGACGCTTAGGTGCTTTTTCAGCCGGCAGTGGCCCGTCAGCAGACCCACCATTATCCTGACAGCCTTCCTGCCGGAGCTTAGCAGGTCTGTTGATAGTTTGGCCGATGGACCTATTATAAATTCCTTGGCCTGTCTTTGTCCCAAACTGTTGTTTCACCATTTTCGGGATTCTTCTGCTATCCATTTCTTTATGGCTGTTTTAGCGATTGGTTTGGCTATCCCGCAGAACGGTTCTGGTCCTATCATGTGCCTAGACGAGCCTTCTCTGGCTATTTCGTCGGCAGTTTCATTACCATGATAGCCTTCATGCCCAGGTACCCATGATAGTGTCACTCTATGTTGACTTCCTATGTCATTCAGAGTATTGTGGCAATCCAGTACCAATTTCGATGATATTTTGTTGGATTGCACAGCTTTTATTGCCGCTTGGCTGTCGGCGAAGATCGCAATTGTTGTTTTGTTGCAACTGTATCTTCTTTTTATTTCATTTGCACACTGTTCTATTGCTGTTATTTCCGCTTGGAACACTGTCGCTAGTTTGCCCATGGAAATCGAAATTCTTGTTTTCGTTCTTGGTTCATATATTCCGGCTCCTACTCCTTCCCGTGTTTTTGAGCCGTCGGTGTACCAGATCACATTTGCCCTAATTGGGGGGCCATTTTTCCAATCATTCCTGTTTGGGATATGTGTCGAGTACTTTTTGACAAAGCTGTACTTGGCTATGGTGCTATCCGTGGGCAATCCCAGGATGTCATCTGCCTTGATTTCTTTGTTTAGCTTCTCTTGTTTGGTATTATGTCTACCTATAATCGGTTTTTGGCCTTGGCCTGTATGTGACGGAGCGTGCTTCGCCCTGTATGTATGTTTGGATTGGTGGTAGGTTTAGTAGGACTTCTAGAGCCGCAGTGGGCGTTGTGCTCATGGCTCCAGTGACGCACAGGCATGCTAGCCTTTGAACGCAACTTAATTGCCTTTTTGCCTCCGCCTACATGGTTCTTGTCCACCATACTACTGAACCATACGCTATCATTGGTCTTACCACTGCTGTGTATAGCCACAGTGTCATTTTGGGATTGAGGCCCCAATTCTTTCCGCACATCCTTCTGCATCTTCCTAGCGCAACTGTGGCTCTAAGAGTTCCTTTTTGGATGTGTGGTTTCCAGGTAAGCCTCTGGTCAAATATGACTCCTAGATATTTTGCTTCCTTGGAAAAAGGTAATTCTTCTCCATTTATCGCCAGTGGTTTTAGTCCTGTAAGGGCTCGCCTTCTGGTAAATGGAATGATTATCGTCTTTTTTGGATTAACTGATAGCTGTTGATCTTTACACCAGTTCTCCACTATTTTGAGAGCTTTTTGACTTCTCTCTGAGAGAGTACTGGCAAATCTGCCTCGTACTACAATCGTTAGGTGGTCTGCATATCCTAGACAGTAAAAGCCTTCTGCAGACAGTTTTTGTAATAAGTCGTCCACTAATATGGCCCATAGTAGTGGAGATAGAACTCCCCCCTGGGGGCATCCTCTTCCCACCGCTGCCTTTGTGGTTGTTTCTCCCAGAGTGGCTGAGATTATCCTGTGCTTTAGACTAGTTTCTATCCATTTGCGCAGTGCTGTTGAAGTCCCTCTCCTTTCCAACGCGCTTATGATAGAGTCTGTTGAGGCGTGATTGAAAGCCCCTTCTATGTCCAGGAATGTGGCTACGGCAATCTCCTTGTCCTCTAAGGGCCTTGAAAGAAGCCTATTTAGGTGGTCCAGGGCTAGGTCTGTCGACTTTCCTGGTTGGTAAGCATATTGACGTTCACTTAGTGGGAACGCCTGTAGAGTATTATCCCTGATGTACCTATCTACTAGCCTTTCCAGGGTCTTGAGCATAAAAGAAGATAGGCCCATGTTTCTAAGTGAAAACACTAATTGCAGTGTCTTTGCCTGATTCAGAAGCAGCCTGCTGGCATCAAACCAGCCCTCAGCCACTGACCGTGCCACCCCTAGCTCCTTTGTAGTCTCTTCCAGGGTGCTCGCTGAAAGGGAAGCGGTGATGTCGTCCGCGAAGAGCGTGTATGTAGCCCTCGTATCACCAAAAGGCAGATCATTGATGTAAATCAAGAAAAGTATGGGCCCAGGACTCTAAATAAGATTTTAAAAGAGACACACTATTATTTGTAAAATTGTAATATGTAAGCTTTTGTAGTAGGAGACTGTGGGTGACACAATCAAAGACTTTGCGCAGATCACAAAAAAGAACAGCTCTATATTCCATACCCTTAAAGGAATCAAAAATCTTGTCCACCAGAACCAAAATTCTCAACACAGTGTTTTTCTTCTTACGAAATCCAAACTGGCCATCCGCAAAACAGCCGTTATCCTCTAAGAAATTCACCATTCGTATGACCATGCTTCTCAACAATTTTTGAACTTATCGGTAACAAACTAATTGGTCTGTAATTTGATATCTTTTTTTGTCACCCTTTTTTGAAAACTGGTATAACTATTGCCCTTTTCAGTATATCTGTGTTAGTAGATATATAATTATGTTTTTAATATTCTTGATTAGGTTTACGTTTAGCCCAAAGGTGTTACAACTAGTTTTGTTATTTAAACTGTCCACTATATTTCTCATCTCATTAAATGTAAATTCAGTAAAAGTGAAGTGACCAATAGGGTGAATTATGTTTTTAAATTTTCCCAGAGGGTCCGCCTGATTCGCCGGTATCTCCCTCATTAAATTATGAGCTATATTACAAAAAAAAGTCATTGAAGCTATCTGGTGATAACTCTATCTTTGTTTTTTTTTGTACTGTTTTTTAAAATCCTTATATTCCCTGATATTTTCCTCATTTTTATATTGTTTACACAACTCACCAAGAAAATTAAGATGTTCCCTCATCATTCTTCAACGCCAACCTTATTTTTATATGATTAATGAATTTTTGAAAATAGAAAATATAAATCGAGCAAAAGGCAAAAATATCTCTGCAAATTACTCGGGCTTCACTGGCAAAAATAAATCTGGATAACTCCAAGGTCTTGATAATTCCAATACATTATATTAAAAGAATTCATCTGATAATATGCTAATAGTTTATAAACAAATGAAGTCGTCTCACCTTTATTTCCTGTATCAGTACAGAATCTGGCTTGAGCATTAATACGACCGGCTGGTTGCTCGATTGCATCGCGCAACAAACCAATCCCGGATGGTTCGGAACCTCGGTCCATTGGCACAACGGTTGCGGGTTGGGACTACGTGTGCTGTTGCTTTTCGCATTGGATCCGTTGGTGCTGACAGATGATTGGGGGATGGTGATAGGGAATACTGCAAATATAAATTAAATTAAGAAACGAGGAGTTCTATCACTGTAATCCAAAGCAGTTGTTGAACAATCCGCTGCCACCTGGATGTGATAGTAAAAAATCTGTTGGATGTCGTAGCTTATTGTGAATTTGTCTAAGCATTTCAAAACAACATGTTATGGGTAAAGGTACTTGTGTCTCCATAGCACAAGGCATTCAACAAATAAATACAAGCTAATGAGTTAAATTATGCTAGAGACAGTCCAGTTATTTGTTACCATGTTGAGCATTTCCTAGGAGGCTGGGAGACCGCCCCTCATCTTCTAGTACTATTACGTAATATATAAAAATATCTTTAAAATTATTAAATATACCGTATAGCCTTATATATGAATATCTTACCTAAGGAAAGGCAGTTGGTCTTTGGCACGATAGGCGAAATGAAGCTCTTGCCTTGCGCGTAACTATAAAACAGTAACATCAATGTGTGCGAGTAGTAGATAGAGACGCCACCACCGGCAACGTGACCGTTTACATCGGTCACATCTAGATGGAACACCTACAAAAATATCTCATTTCAAACACATTTAATTAATGTTATCAGAACCAGAAATATCTAAGACGATTATTTTGTAACTTCTACACTAACCCAACCCTTCTCTAGCTTTTAAACTACACTTAAATGACGTTCACTTACTTCCAAAGTATTGGTAACATAGAAACTTCCAAATTTCGTAGAACTATCTTCATTCAGGACTTCCGTGTAAATATGACCAGGCGAGGACATGAGTAAAATATGGTATGTTCCGTCCTCATACATGAAGGTGCAGTCTCTGATTTTTCCGCTTGGTACCTACAAATTTCGAAGCGCAACCTTTAATTCATTCAGTCCCGTTTATCTTATACTATCCTGCAATAAGTTCCAATATAAGCCATAACCATAAAAACCTCACGATGTATAACTATTTTTGTGGAATATACTTCAGCTGAATTTGCGATATTAACTTACTAAGAAGTGATACTGTGGATTGGCAGCGTCCTTGCTCAGATCGAATATCTTCACAAAATCTGCCGTGATCAGGGCAAGTTCGGTTTGAGACCCCGGCAACCACAAAGCCTTGATGATGAAATTGCCAGTTTCCAGCTGGGGATGCAACACGAGGTGATCGGTAACGATACCGTTAGAGTTGAACGTCAAGACGTGGCAGTCTTTCAAGCCACAAACTGCAAGAAATTCTTCGTTGCATAGGTTTGATGTCATCGAGAGGACTGAAAAAAAAATGCCTATTTTATAGAAGCGATTAAACGAAAACTGTGTTGTTCCATTTCGTGTATTCACTAGAGCATATCAGAGGCATATTTAAAATATTTCTGAAAAGTACTGGTTCGGTTTGGTTCCCGGTCGTGTCCATTTCGTGTCCTGTGCTACACAATTCTGACAATTTCGATTTAATCCAGTTTTCAAATCAAATCAAATAAAGCTTTATTGTTATTAAACAGGATATGTCATTAACAAAGTTGTCATGAAAAGGAAAAAAATCATTGAGTAATAAAGTTTACAAATGCCTACTTAACATTTGACTTAGCTTAATAGGAAAATAATAAGCATTGGGCACCAAATACTAATAATAAATACTAAATAAAGCCATACCAGAGACACAAACTTAAATATAATAGAAATAAAATTAGGAAAAAACTGATCAGAGATGTATTCCTCTACATTATAGTACCCTTTGACAAGCAACAATCCTTTAACCTCCTTTCTAAACATTTTATATGTTGTAAATTTACGGATTGACTGAGGGAGGTGGTTGAATATCTTTTTACTTTTATAAAAAATGGAATTCTGGGTTAGAGTTGATCTGGGGATCGGTAGGTTTATATTAAAAGATGAACTGGTACTATTTACTTTTTCTGAGTAAATTATAGAGGAATATTTCCTATGCATAAGACAGGCTGTCTCAAGAATGAAAATAGAAGGTAGGGTTAGGATTATTTTCGTAACAAAATAGGGCCTGCAAGAGTCTCTAAGCTTAAGTCCACATAAATACCTTAGGGCACGCTTCTGTAGTACAAACACAGAATTAAATCAATAGGCTGTTGAATGCAAAATAAGCATCTTTGGCTATAGTATCATTAAGGTTGGTCCTAATTGATTTTATGGCCAAGCAGCCTGATGCCAGCTTAGAACATAACTGCTCAATATGTTGATCAAATCTTAACTTATCGTCAATTACTAAACCTAAAAATGTATTGCTATTTGTTCTATTTATGAGTTTTGAACCCAAACAAACATCATTTACAACACATTTAAAATTAAAAATATTTGTCTTTGAGGCATTAAAAGACAAACAGTTATTGTCACACCACCTTTTGACATTGGCCAAATCCTGGTTCACCATTTCCCTTAGATGACCAGTGTCTCCACAATACCAAAGAAGAGTGGTATCATCAGCGAATGAGGTGCACTTACCAAATATGACAGCCAATGGTAAGTCATTCACATAAATTAAAAACAAAAGAAGCCCAATCACAGAGCCTTGTGGCACACCTGCCATGACAGATATCTCATCCGATTGGCAGTCTGCAAAATGCACCCTTTGACATCTCCCCGTCAAAAACGATCTCAACCATTCCAGAATGGAACCCCTAAAGCCGTAGAACTCGAGTTTCCGCAGCAGAATTTCATGTGACACACAGTCAAAGGCCTTTGCCAGATCACAAAAAATTACTGCGGCCGCCTCCCCATCATTAAGGCACAGATAAAGCTCCTCCAGAACATGAAACATGGCATCAGCAGTATTTCTTGAAGCCTGGAATCCGAATTGGGAAGTATTTAAAATATGTTTTGCATTCAAGAATGTAAGCATCCGCTTTTTAAGCAAACTTTCTATGATTTTTGACAGTGAAGGTAACAATGAAATAGGTCTGTAATTAGCAGCAGTATCTTCACCCTGTTTGAAAATGGGAACGACAACGACCCTTTTCAGTGCATCCGGAAATTTACCACTTAAAAAAGAAGCATTAATACAATCTGCCTGTTGTAAGTGCTGATAAGGGTAGATTCATCAAAATTTTAGTAGATATACCATCCCATCCTGAAGCACTCTTATTTTTCATATCCTGCAAGACATCCTTTATTTCTTCGGCCGATATAGGTGCGAGGTAAAGAAAACTCACACGTCACTCCCTGTAGTTCCTGTAAGTGGCATAATGGGTCAGTTGTACTAGTTGGGATATCTTGAGCAAGTAAGGAGGCAATAGAGCAGTAAAACGGATTCAATGAGTTGGCATCAAACTGGGAATCATGATCCCTTGAAGATTTCACTCCCCTCAAAGAGTTAACAACATTTTAAGTTTCTTTTTAGCAGCAAACTGCAACCTATCACTAAAATATCGATCTTTAGCTAGTTTTATGGTTTTACGATAGATTCTTCTATACTTCAAAAAGTAATTCATAAAAACTACATTATCCAAAAAGAACTTCCGTAAAGTATGCAGACATCTCATATTATTAGAAGATACTTTTAATCCCTTGGTTATCCAAGGTTTCTTGGTTTTAGGTTTAATAGGCACAATAGGGAATTTATCATTAAAAATGTCTTTAAGTTTATTGTAAAAGGTAAGTAAAGGTTCAGTGTGGTTACAAAGAGCTGCCCAATCAACATCAAGACAAGAGTCTGAGAATGCCTGAAAGTTCCCTTTAGAAAAGACGCGACCATATCTTCTAGTAGGCTTATTATTTTTTTGGAGGAGTTGAAATTTACACACACAAACCAGGATTTAGCACTGAGCAAAATACACCATTGTTAAAATTAGAACAAACATAATCTAAGATAGAGGCTGTGTTTTGCGTGACTCTGGTAAACTGATCAACATGTACTACCAAACCGTGACAACATAACAAATGCCTAAGGGCATTAAAATCGCCCCTTAAAATAATAGTTGACCTGGGGGGTAAAGATGTTAAAAGTAGTTCCAATCTAAAGAGAAAGTTATCTCCGCAAGAGTTAGGAGAGCGATATACACAAACAATAAACAGATTAAAATTCACAGAATATATCACAGAACATTCGAAGCTGAGTTCATCACGAAGATAATTAAATTTAGTTTCCTCCTTAAAGCTAAATCGTATATCATCTCTTACAAGGATCATAGAACCAGTTGTTTCTAGAATATTTAGTTGTAACATTATAATTAAAAATATGAATTGGTTCATCAGTTTTTAACCAATGTTCAGTGAGCAGCAAAATTTCAGAGTAGTTAAGATGATCCAAAAAAAGGTCTAGCTCACTAATCTTACCTCTAATAGATTGGATATTCAATAATACAATGCTTAGAATACTGGTGTTTACCCTGAAAAAGACTCGTTACTAACAGAAGTTGAAGTCACAGGTAAATTGTGAGACCCTGTGACCTCCACTATGCTGTCATGCATTACCTCTTCCTGCAGAGCATTACCTCTATTGTCTGTTAATGAGCATGTAATGTGAATTAAGTTTGTTGACTTACGTTTAGAGGAATTTATAATGCTCGTCAAGGATTTGGCAATTTCATAGTTACCTAATTTGATTGCAAATGTTCAATAACGCAACACGATTTTTTATAAATCTATCAACATAATCCAAAAAGCAACTTAACTTAGAATTAAAGTAATTAACCCTATAAGAAAACCTATTAAGTAGAACTGGACAAGTTAAAAATATTAAATTAGTATTCAAACAAGATTTGATAACATTATTAAAATGACGAACACTAGGATAATTACCAATACTAAGATCATTGGCTCCACAGCCAATGATAACATAGTCATCTTCAGTAAAACTTTCCACCAAACTAGGAACATTCTCAAGCACATTTTTGTAAGATGCATGTGCTTTGATTATAGATTGTATGCACACACTCTCACCAAGACATCTGCGAAGAGGATTAAGGTGTTTTACAGTTTGATCACAGAGTATTAGGATATTCCTGGATGGGGTTTTATGTGTGAAGACCTGAAAGGGGGAGGAAGAGATCACAACATCAGCCTCTTTCTGATATTGTGCACCAACACATATTTTATTGGACATTAGTTCTTCAACTTGTGCCTTTAATAAGCATATTTCATTGGAGTATGAGTTGTTTTCAAATTGAAGGAGTCAATCATGGACTTATTAATTGCATTAAGGTCCTTTAATTCCTTCTCAAACTCTGTCTGATTATCCTTGTAAGATTGAAGCTTTGCATTTAGAGCGTTTCTTTCCTCAATGTGTTCTGCTAAATTAAAACGAAGAGTGGCAGTTCTTCTCTCTTACTATTAATTGCAGCTTGAAGAAGTTTTTCAGACTCAAAAACTTCTTCCTCAAACTCCTGAGTTTTTTTCCTCTCTCTTTTCATAGAAACTTGTAACCTATTTAGGTCAGATTCCTTTTTATTGACTTGCTCTTGTAACTCTGAATAATTTCATCTTTTTCAACGCAAATTATTTCTAACTGATCAGTTTTTTCCCTTAGCTGGATCTTTAATAATTTATTTTCTTGCTCGTATTTCTCATGTACATCAGAAAGTGGATTTGTCATTAGATCGTTATCATATACAAATTTACATTGAGTAGAACAAGACATTTTTTGCTTACTTAATTTTACATGAGTTCTAAAATCCCTCTCCAGGCTACTAGGATGAAAAACATGAGAGCAAGTCACACAACAGTAATAGACGTACGTCTTATTAGAGCAACATCTAAACCTGAATTTTGAACTAATTTCTTTAAGTTACAAATATTATTAAAAGTATTAAAAATATACTGCAGTAGAAACAAGTCCAATTTTGATCCAATTCTACTATACTATAAAGCAACATAGATTACACCTTTTCTTACCTGTGAATGGTATGGGTGCAGAACTAAGCCGAGTTAGGGTCAGTTTCCTTGTGGCCGAGTCAGCTTGCTTCAGCAACGCTGACAACTGCAATACAGTAATTTTTCCTTTTTCGTGAGACACCGCCAAATGTTGTCGTTTGCCTGCAAACCAAAATTCGCAACATCAAAAGCAACACGTACATGAAATAAAATGAAATCTTTATTAATAGCAACATGCTAGAAGGTCTACAAAAATATATAGTAATCATATACACATACACACACACATACATACATATACAAGTACTTCAGCTGACTTCCTATATCACAATTGTTTGTTTACACAAATGAATGCACAATTTTTTAAATATATCTAAATTATCACAATTCTTAAGTTCAAAAGGTAGATTGTTGTACTCAACTAGACCCTTATGAAATAAACTATTTTGGATGAAATTATTTAGTACAGCCTGTACATAAAAATTTTCCCTAGAACCATTTTCATAGGAATATATGTCCTCTACAAAGACAAGTTGTTTCAATAAATGTTTTGGAAATATGCTGTGTTTTATTTTGTAGATTGTTGCCATAACATTGACAAAGATGCTTTGCCTGACACTTAGAAGGTTAGTTGTTTCTAGCATATATTTGACACTTGTGTATTTATCACAACCTATTATAATTCTTACAGCTTTGTTTTGAGTTTTTTGCAAAGCAGCTATCTCGGTATTGTTAAACACATATAATATGGAGGAATAGAAATTTAGATGTGGCTGCACAATGGTTTTGTATATTAATAATTTGGACCAGTAACTCAAATTTTTACCTAACCTAGCCAACAAATTAATTTTTTTGGGAATTTTTTTTGTTATATATACAGCATGACTAGAAAAACTTAAGTGCTCATCTATTATAACACCTAAATATTTACATTCTCTAACTAGTTCGACCTTATCACCAGATATATAAATTCCGCCATTATTATAAGTGTCCATTTTGTTACATCTACTTTTGAGAATCATAAATTTTGTTTTTTCTACATTAATTGTCAGACTAGTCCAGCTGATTAGTCCATGTAGTTCTGCATTAATTATATTTACAATGTCTGTAATGCTATCACCTATACAATAAAGCAAAGTATCATCTGCGAAAAGTTGTATGTTGCACTTTTTAACCTTATTTACAATATCATTTACATACATAATAAAAAGGTTAGGTCCCATAACTGTACCCTGAGGCACTCCATAGTTGGTATTGTGGGTTGAAGAGATACTGCTTTGGTATTTTGTGACTTGCAATTTGTTTTTCAAATATTTATTTATTTGTTTATTCACCTATATACGGGCCTTGCCCATTAATGTACAATATTATAAAACTTTAAAAAAGTATATATGCATTAGACATAGTACCTATATGAACATTAACAAGCATTTTAAAATCTAAAAAATACAGACTTCATAATTATAACAAAGAAAAGAACACCGTATCACTAATAAGTAACGAGATAAATAACAAACAATCACAGACATATAAATAACACTATTTCACCCTCAATTGCACATGTCTAGAAAATACTTTCAAGGAACATTCCTAAAAGAACTCACAAACGAACTGTAGGACATACCAAACAAATCAATGTCACCACCCAGTGAATTAGCCAATTTAGTGGCTCTTGAAATGAAAATATATTAGTACGTCTATAAGGTTGGTTAAAAGTTTGAATATTTCGTGTTTGCCTTGATGGAACAGCCAGTCCTATGGAAGCCAAAAGGGAAGGACAATCAACCACTGAATTAATAATCCTAAAAAATAGGTCAGCCTCATCCCTTCTAGTCTTCAAGGTGGGCAGAGAAAAGTGTTTATGATGAATTTCAAAGTTATACCTGAAACCATCTAGAGGCATAATATTTGACTTGAAGGCCATGTAGCGCAAAAACTTTCTTTATATCTGTTCAATTCAGTGGATATGAGAAGTATAGGCAGGATTCCATACAGAGGAACAGTACTCAATAATAGGCCTAATCAGGGAACAGCATATTTGTCTCAGAGATGATGCATTACTAAAATCAGAAGTACAGGGTTTCACAAATCCCACCGTCTTAAGAGCCTTGGTTACGGTTTTATTAATGTGTTTTGTAAATGATAGTGAGGAGTCAATTGTAACTGCCAGGTCCACAATAGATGGCACTTCAGTCAATGGAGAGTTGTTGATGATATAGCTAAAAAACGTATTGGTTTTCTTCCTTGAGAAGCAGAGAAAATGACATTTTGATGTATTCAATTCCATTATGTTGCATTGGCACAACAGCTGAAGCCTCTCCAAGTCAGCCTGCAGTCTGAGGCAATCCTCGACAGATGGTACCGGCACAAAGCACTTAAGATCATCAGCAAAAGACAGAAATTTGGAATGAACAAAACACCCAGATATGTCGTTAATGAACACATTAAATAAAAGAGGACCCAAGTGGGACATGTCTAGAAAATACTTTCAAGGAACATTCCTAAAAGAACTCACAAAAGAACTGTAGGACATACTAAACAAATCAATGTCACCACCCAGTGAATTAGCCAATTTAGTGGCCCTTGAAATGAAAGACTGTAAACCTAAATTAGTACGTGTATAAGGTTGGTTAAAAGTTTGAATATTTCGTGTTTGCCTTGATGGAACAGCCAGTGCTATGGAAGCCAAAAGGGAAGGACAATCAACGACTGAATTATTAATCCTAGAAAATATCTTAAGGTCAGCCTCATCCCTTCTAGTCTTCAAGGTGGGCAGAGAAAAGTGTTTATTATGAATTTTAAAGTTATTCCTGAAACCATCTAAAGGCATAATACTTAGCGCAAAAACTTTCTTTGTATCTGTTCAATTCTGTGGATATGAGAAGTATAGGCAGGATTCCATACAGAGGAACAGTACTCAATAATAGGCCAAATCAGGGAACAGAATATTTGTCTCAGAGATGATGCATTATTAAAATCAGAAGTACAGCGTTTCACAAATCCCACCATCTTAAGAGCCTTGGTTATGGCTTTATCAATGTGTTCTCTAAATGCTAGTGAGGAGTCAATTGTAACTCCCAGGTCCACAATAGATGGCACTTCAGTCAACGGAGAGTTGTTGATGATATAGCTAAAAAACGTATTGGTTTTCTTCCTTGAGAAGCAGAGAAAATGACATTTTGATGTATTCAATTCCATTATGTTGCATTGGCACCACAGCTGAAGCCTTTCCAAGTCAGACTGCAGTCTGAGGCAATCCTCGACAGATGATACCGGCACAAAGCACTTAAGATCATCAACAAAACACAGAAATTTGGAATGAACAAAACACCCAGATATGTCGTTAATGAACACATTAAATAAAAGAGGACCCAAGTGGGATCCTTGGGGAACCCCTGAAGGCACAGTGATCTCTTTAGATTTGAAGTTGTGCACCCTCACAATCTGATTCCGGTCCCTGAGATAGCAGCACACTGCCACCAACACCAACGGCCTCCAATTTTTGAATCAGGACAGCATGATTAACCCTATCGAAGGCCTTAGAAAAGTTGGTATAGATAGCATAGACCTACCAGAATTATCCAAGACCCCCGACAGAAAGTCTGTATAGGTAAGGAGATTAAGTTCAGTGGACTTCCTATTAAAAAAACCATACTGCTCCTGCATGATAGTGGGATATAACACGCCTGACAAAGTTGCAGTGGCAATCTTTTCAAACATTCATTACATACTGGCCTACAATTCGTAATATCCTCCCTGTTTCCAGATTTGTATATAGGGGTCAAGTAGCTGACCTTCCAAGATTCAGGAAACAAACCAGTTAATAGAGACGTATTGAAAATAATATGCAGAGGTCGCGAAATCATAAAACTGCAACACTGCAAGAAAGCAGGAGGAATTCCATCAGGACCATGCCCCTTATAGGCTTTCAGCTTCATGATTTCGTCAAATATTACAGAAATCGGAATATTGAGTTCAGTAAGAGAAATCTGGCTAAGAGATATCTCCCTAGTTCCATTCAAGCCAGTGGCACCACCATATACAGACTTAAAATATTCAGCGAAAAGGTCAGGAAGTTCACGACCCAAATTACAGTATTCCCCACCATAGAACATAACTGAACGGAAGCTTTCAGCTCTACGCCTAGAATTCACAAACTTCCAGAACTGCCGGATGTTTCCACTAGTCAGCAAGGAAGACTCAGACAAGGCCGCATATTCTCTATAACAATGTCTCGATAGATTCTTGCATTCAGTTCGAAGTCTGCAAAAATTTAAGTAGTCCAAGTAGCTACCAGTATTCTTAAAAATCTTGTGAGCCCGTTTTTTAGCAATAATGCGTTGTTGCAATTGAGGGGTGAACCACTTAGGAAATTTATTTTAAAAACTTTTTTTTTTAGGAACAGTAATATCAATAATAAAGTATATAATGTTATAAAAAATTTCAGTCATTTGATTAGGCGAATGGGGCAGTAATAAACTGTCCCAGTCTACCAGACCCAAATAATAATCTAAGAGAGGAACATTCAAACCCTTAAAATCATAGTAAAACTCATCACCAAATGGTCCATTAGAGCTTCCATGACAATCTGACCCATTTATCCGAATGAGTAGGGGGGGATGATGATCGTCCATAGGTACCAACGGATCGTCCGCAAGACTAGTTGACGAGTTAGCACTGTCAACTAACCCAAGGTCCAGTGTTCGTCCAAGTATGTTGGGAATTTGGTTTAATTGGAACAGATTGTGAAAGGCACACATATCACCAACAGTTAGAACAACTCCAACTTCATGGGTATGGGCATCCTGGGATAGAGAAGCAACCGAGCAATAATCCTCTAAAGTCCACTGACACTTAGGCATATTAAAATCTCCCAAAATACATAACGGCATCCCAGCTTTCTCCACAACAGACTCGACACTAGAGCTGAAGCACTCATACATTTCCATTGGTGAAGCTGGTGGAAAGTACACTGCCCCTATAATTAAAGATTTAGACATAGATCCCACTTTAATAAAAACATGTTCAACATCTGTAGGGTCAGATATCAGTGCACTGCCAATTGATTTCAAAACAGCAATCAATACCCCACCAGCCCTATTGGCTGTACTTGTTCTTGTCCCTCTATCACATCGGTAAACATTATAATCAAAAAACCCAAGCTCAACATCACATATATCC
>MU183375.1:0-24617 GCA_016904865.1 Pissodes strobi | reverse complement strand
AAATGGACAGTCGTTTTTAGAGGAAAGAAGCTTATGGAGAAATGATATGGTTCAGACCCTGCCGAGGATAAGGGCCATCTCCCTGAACATTAAATATTTTAGGAAGAGCCTCTGAACTGACTCGACTGAGTAAGCGTGGCAGTTGTATATAGGGGACCAAACAATGGAACCGTAGTCCAACTTTGATCTCACGAAGAAGTAATACAAAAGCTTAAGGGTGGATAAGTTTGAAAAATGTTTGCATGTTCTCAGTACAAAACCGAAAGCTCCGGAAGCGTTAGTCACCAATATCAATACTGGCTTGAAGAGACAGGTGGTCCTCGAATGCATCGATGCGGTGGAAAATTTTCAGATCGTCAGCATAGACAGGAGAGCTGCAGTCTATCAGAGAGACCAGATCGTTGATGAATATATTGAACAGCAGTGGCCCCAGGTTGAACCCCTGGGGGACACCCGACGGGTAAAAAAGGTTCCGATGTAAAACTCTCGATTTCGACAAATTGACGACGATTAAAGGGGTAAGATTCCGATACTAAGATAAGTTTGTTAGAGAAACCGAACTGGTTAGATGCCTTCCGTAGTAAAATGTGATGAACAATTTGGTCAAAAGCTTTGCAGAAGTCTGTGTAAATGACATCGACTTGACTTCTGCTGTTAAGGACGTCGCAGACATTAGAGGAGAAAGAGCAGAGATTAGTCATACATGACATGATCTTCTGGAAAAAATGCCGTGTTGATGAACTGACGATCTGTTACGTATTTTGAAGAATAGGTATTTCTGTAAGGCAATCTCTAGCACCTTGGAAAAGTTGCCTAATATGGAAATGCAACAATACTTTTCTACTAGAGATGGATCGCCTTTTTTAAGAGAATCGGGCAAACCCTGGTAATTTTCCAAACCTCCGGAAACACACCAGTGCTCAAGATCAAGTTGAAAATGTGAGACAGAGGAGCACCCATGACTGAGGAACAGTCTTTCACCAAAAAGCTGGGAATTTCGTCCGGCCCATATGTTGATTTAATTTTTCACCATTTTGCAAGCCGACGTTACTTCCTCGGAAGTGACTGGAACAACTATGTCAATGAGCTCACAGAGTTCTGTTTCGAGCGCACAAAACTTCCAAAAAAGTCAGCAAAGGCAGATACGATATTATGAGGCCCATGGATGGGCTAATTTGCGTAGTTAATAGTGGCTGGGATGTGAGATTGAACCTTCGTACTTTGCGAAAGACCAACAATTGGGGGGGTTGTTGTTTATATTTCGCTCAGCAGTCCCCATGAAGTCCTTATAGTCCCTCTGAGTTAGTGATTTTATTAGCCTTCGCACAGAACTGTACTTTGTCTGGTAGAAGGCAGATTCGCGCGTCTGAAGTTGATGACGTAATTTTTCTTTCCTGAAAATGTCAATTACTTCTCTTGAAAACCAAGATGGAAAACGCCTTCTTCTGCGAATCCGGATCAATCTGGTTCGTGACCTGCGATGGCTCTGCTACGAGGGACAGTGAGTGTGCAAACGCTTTGAGATTGTGTACTGTCACGTCACGTTGTATCATGTATCAAAAAATAACCGAGGAAACCACATCAGGGAATACTTTTTGAATCTCTCCGGAACGTTGGACCCGACAGACTGCTCCCAGCTGCAGGTGTGCGGCGGCATTTGCGTTTAACGTAAAAACATCAAAACGATGTTGCCGAGTGATTCTACTCGATATGGTTTGTACTCTGGTTAAACTATATCATCATCATCATCATTATTTGCAGCATTGGCTATTCCATCTTCGGACATACGCACGCATCACGACTGCCGCACGATCTTCTCCCTGGTGTGGGTGTCCATTCTGTGACCTTTCTACACCACCTGTCGTCGGTTCATGCCAAGTGGCCAGCCCATTGCCACTTCGATTTCGCAACACACTCGGTTATATCCATGACTTTAGTTTTATCCCTAATTCACTCTATTGTTTTTCTATCTTGGAGTCTTATTTCTAGCATCGATCTTTCCATCTTTCTTTGTGGGATCTTGAGCCTTCTGATAGAGGTTTCTGTCAGAGTCCACGTCTCCGACGCATATATGCTAACGGGCAAGATGCATTGGTTATAGACTCTAGATTTTAAATGTTGAGGAAATTTTGATCGAAAAACCCATCCTAATTTGCCAAATGCAGCCCACCCTAGCTAGATTTTCCTCGATATTTCTTTATTTTGGAGGTTTGGGTCGAACGTGATATTTTGTCCAAGATAGATATACTCTTGTACAACCTCGATGGTTTCTTTATTATTTATCTGTATGGGCAGAGCCATGATCTTGGTTTTCGCTATGTTCATTTTAAGTCCGATTTCTTCAGCTGCTTCCTTAAGCTGTATTGCCATCGTTCTGAGCTGTTCCATGCTACTTGATGTCAGAACTATATCGTCGGCAAATCGTAGGTGCGACAGGTGCTCTGCATTGATGCTGATGCCCATTGATTCCCAGTTGAGGGTTTTAAATATATCATCGAGGTCACTTGAACAGTTTAGGAGAGATAGTATCTCCTTGTCTACTACCTCGCTTGACTTCCACAGGCTCAGACTTGGATTCTTAAGGTAGCGTGATCGTATAATGCATTTATGAGGTTGATATACCGATAGTCAATACGACATCTCTTGAGCGCGTTGATTAATGCCCATTTTCCTACAATATCAAACGCCTTTTCGAAGCACACAAAAGTTAGGTAGATAGGCCGGTTATATTCCTGACCCTTTTCTATGACTTGTCGTATGGTGTGTATATGGTCAATTGTACTGAACCCTTTTCTAAAGCCTGCTTGTTCAGGTGGTTGGAACATATCCAGACGTCTCGATATTCTATTAGTAATTATTTTTGTTTGGAACTTATAAAGATGATTGGTCTGTAGTTTCTAAGGTCTTTTTTTATCGCCATTTTTGTATATTAATATCACCTTTCAATTTGGTAGGCATTTGTCCCTTTTTCAAGCAGTTGTTAAACAGTTGTTCCAGATTATCTAGTAGCTTGTTACCTCCCAACTTGATAAGCTCTATCACTATCTTATCAGGATCAGCTATCTTGTCATTTTTCATCTGCTTATTTTATTTTCCCTATTGGTTTTTACCTGTTTTTCACGAGTTAGTTGTTTGGTGATTCTGTTTATTGTTCTAAGAATATATTCGTTATGGTTGTTGATACCCGTATTATCGTTTGGAGGGTTACATATGATGCAATTTCCACTTTGTTTTGGTATTCGCTGTGGTTATCCATCAGTACTTTTAAGTTTCTCTCATTGTTCTTCTATAAGTTTTCTTCTTTCGAGCTTATATTTTATATTGACTTTGGCTCTAAACATTCTATGATCACTCATTTGTATTTGATTTAGGACTGTTACATCTCTAACATTGTTTTTGTTTTTTGTTATAATGAAGTCAGTTTCATTAAATATTTTATTGTCTGGACTGCGCCATGTACACCTCGTGCTAGGTTTCTTCTTAAAAAATGAGTTCATAGCTTTTAGTTGGTGTGCTTCTAGAAAATTAGCAAGCATCTGTCCTCTTTCGTCTTTTGTACATATCCATGTTGTCCCATACATGTTTCACCAGCATTATATTGTCCCATCTTTGCGTTGACATCACCCATAAGTATGGTGAATTGTTTCTTGTCTTCTTTTAGCGCTTTTCTGACATCATCATAAAACTCCTCGACTGTTTCCTCCTGGTAGTCTGATGTTGGAGCATATGTTTGAATTATTTTTACTTGATATCTTCGAGTTGTTTGGATAGTGATTGTAGACTGCTTTGGCACTTTCCTGGATGCTTTGGAATCTGCATTGCGGAGCATAGGCAACAGTAGGAATATTGTAGTGGCGGGTGACTTCAACGTTTTGTTCAATTCAGACCAACGAGAAGCAGGTTACACGTGTGACCCTTTTGAAAGCTATGGTTTTCAAAAAACGTTAAACGAGCCAACCCGCGGGGAAGCCTGCCTCGACAACGTTTTCATGAACTTCATTCCAGATTCAATTGAGGCGCAGACTGTGGAAATGAAGATGCCTGACCATCGTGGGACTGTAGTATCCTTTAAGCTAATAACTAATAAGCCCAATGGAACTGTCAAAAGATCTTTTAGGCCAATCACACAGAGGGGTATGCTCAATTTTTACAACATACTGGGATTTTATCGAAGCTACTAATATCACGATAAACGATAAATTCATTCAATTTGTGGAACTTTTATGCGATGCTTATGTGCAATCATTACCGGAGAGGACATACTGTGCTGGGACACCAAGACTGAACAGAGTGGAGTGGTTCAATGACTCACTGCGCCGTATGAGAGAACAATTACATTTTGTGGGGGAAGTTTACAGACAGTACAACACTCCAGGTAATCGGAAGGAGTATTATGATCTCAGGAGAACTTACTGGCAAACAATCAAGGAACATAAACGCTTAGCCAATAACAATATGATCAACACTGCGAAAAAACCCACAAAGTGTATGTGGAACATTATCAACAAAAATAGAGGTCAGCAAAAGGAGAATGCAACTCCATCCATTGAGCAGGATGCATTTGATATGTTCTGGATAGCCTCAAGGAAAATATACCTAGAACAGAAATGGACCCCCTTCAATATCTGGAAAATATACAGAGGCCTGGTGTGCCTTTTTCACTTGGACATGCCACATACAACGAAGTAAGGGATGTAATAAACAGTCTTAAGAATAAAAACAGTACAGATATATATGGATTCTCAGTCAAAGTCATTAAATCAATAAAGAACTTGATCATCATACCACTTACAAAACTAATCAATAGATGCTTGACACCCTGATGCCCTGAAGACAGCCATTGTTGTACCTATTTATAAGAAAAGTGATAAGGAGGAAATATCAAACTATCGCCCAATTTCTCTGCCCCCTATATTGTCAAAAGTTGTGGGAAAATGCATCTCCCGGAGAATCACTCACTACTTTGAGAGCAACGTCTTATTCTCGGATTGCCAGTTTGGATTTAGAGAAGGCAGGCGCACTGTTCTTGGCATCCAGAAACTTCGCTCCAAGATTATGGATGCATTTGAAGACCGACACTACCACATTGCCAGATTCTTTGACCTAAGCAAAGCCTTTGACTATGTTTACCATGGAATCTTAATAAATAAACTCAAGTGCTATGGATTTGATCGGACTAGCAGGAGTTCCTCTCCTTTTCTTCTAGCCTCGCTTATTCCAACGATATCCCATTCTTTGGAATTCAGTTCTTCCTCAAGTTTGAGCAGTCGGTCCTCAGTGCTCAAAGTTTGTGCATTAAAAGTGGCAATGTATATCGGTGTGTATGTTCTACATCAAAGAGAGGTTAAGATAAAATAGCCAACCCGTTTTGGAAAATTAATTGCGTGTAGAAAATTATTAAAACTGGTGATTTATATTTATAATATTCATCAATCAATCAATTTATTCAAGATGCTAAGTACATTACATAAATGGCATTTCTATCTAAGTTTATAAAGATAAACTAATACAATATGTATTAATTGCACCTAGGTGGGCTAAACCACCTGTATATGCAAAAAGTAATGTAGACTTGGTTACAATTTGCATGTAGTATTTTTGTTATCACACTAAAAATAATCACTAAGCATATTGCTCCAAAGAAAGAAAAAAAAAAGAAAAGGCAGATAGAATACAAAAATAGAATAAAAGCAAAAATAACAATAACAATAGAATCCGGAAACAAAATAATATCTTAAATCTATCAAGATTTCGAAATATTTATGCTCTGCAGCTTTCATTAAATTTTTTGAGACTGGGCAAATTTATTACGCTCAAAGGTAGGAGATTATACATTTTTGGAGCCAAATATAAGAATGATATTAATTTGTTTGATGTACTATTGGTAGGAAGTTGCAGAAGTCTGTCGGTTTTGCGCCTGGTTTCATGACTATGTGTGATAAATCTCTTGAAGCTAGTGTTTTTATGAATGAGTGAACAGGTTGTAAGAGAATACATCGCTCTTATAGTCAATATTTCTTCAGAATGTAGTAGGTTAGTAGGAAAACGTTTATTTTTATGGTATATAATTTTAAGGAAGTAATTTTGGATTACATTCAAAGGGCTTAGCGAGTTTTGGTACAAAACCGACACACCATATCTCACAAGTGACTCAATTAAATCCTTGTAAACACTAATCAAAAGTTTCCTACTGAGGATATCCCTTAATATGTAGAATTTATACAGTAACTTTCTAATATTAATCGTTAGTCTCTTAACATGCTGATCCCACTTAAGGTTTCTATCCACAATGATTCCTAAATATTTTATGGAGTCAACTTCAATGTCTCGGAGAAAACCGAAAAAGTTGATGTTGATTGACAAAAGGAAGAAAGTAAACAACAAATGGCTGGAAAAGGCAGCAGAAAAAACAACCCAAAATTATTCTATGGAACTGGGGCCACGTCAGATGACCTTCGGTCCAATAACAATGGCAAAAAGGCTTGGATCTTTCTCTCTAAAATTAATCAAAACGTTACGGATGAAGCTGTTAAAAAATACATAGCAGAAAAGCTCAAATGCAGAGTCGATGAACTCGAGGTAAAGCAGTGTGTACCTAAGGAACAAAAGACGACCAAAAAACGATATATGGTAGAAGTGGATTTTGTCCTAAAAGACATAATATTTGATGCCAGCTTTTGATCAGTCGCCAAAGGTTTAACTAACAATCTTAATTTTCAAAAATTCCTGTGTGATGAGGGATGGGAGGAAGTTATGAGCGAGTCAGATCCAAATGAACAATATAACATGTTTCAAAGTGTTTTGCTTTTTTATATTGAGTTGTGTTTTCCAGTTTGCCGCAGCAGACAAAAACAAATTCCTTCATGGGTTAATATGGAAATAAAATGTTATGCCAGCAAGGTAAAGGATTTGTATGTTCTCTACAAGCAGACTGGAAATCAAGAAATTTATAACAATTATAAACTGGAAAAGAGAGATTACAAAAAATTTCTGTCAGATTATAAAGTAGCTCTGAATGAAAACAAAATGCTTAACTCTGACAACAAAAGTAAGGCAATGCGGTCTATTTTTAATAGGGAATGCAAAAACAAGATAGTATCACTCTTCATACAACAGATAATAAAATAATCAAGGATCCAGTTGATCTGGCCAATGTTTTCTCTAGTCAGTTTAATCTATCAGGAACTTCGTCTCATCATTTAGATAGCAATAACACTTATAAAAATACTTAAAAAAATCCCCATTCTTTGTTTTTAGAACCAGTCGATGAAAATGAAATCTTTAGAATAATTATGGCCTTACCAAACAAACATTCATCAGGGTTAGATGAGGTGCCTGCTTTTTGCTTAAATACATTGCCTATGATATTAGCTTGCCTTTAGTTTTTATTATTAACAATTGTATAGAACTTGGTATTTTTCCAGATGCACTAAAAGTTGCAAAGTTGGTTCCTGTTTTTAAAAAGGGGGGACACGCATGATGCTGATAATGATAGACCAGTATCTGTGCTTCAATCGGTGTCAAAGGTCTTTGAGAGGGCAATCTACAATAGGCTTTTGACATTTATCACTAATTTTGGAGTTATGAGGGGTAACTAGTTTGGATTTCTTCCAGGGATTCTATTTATCAAACATTAACAGATATCATTGAAAATCTTGAAAGGTGTAAGTTGGTCGTCGGCTTGTATTTTGACACCATAAATCACAATGAACTTCTCTGTAAGCTGGAGTGGTATGGTGTCAGGGGTCTCAGTCTTCAACTGTTAAAATCATACTCACAGTGGCATGCTCGTCTCTCTCAGAGCTGTCGCTGGCTTCTTCACGTATAGTGGAGCAGATGGCTTTATGGTGCGATCAAATATTTCTCAAATTAAATGGCAATAAGACAGGTCTGGTTTTTTACAACAAGGGAAGAGTACACAATGAATCTTTATATGTACACTATCAAAACAAGTCAATCCCAAATATCGAGTCAATAAAATTTTTGGGAGTCCATATTGATTCGAAACTAGGCTGGGAAAGTCATATTTACTACCTACAGTCAAAACTTAATAGCGCCTGTGCATTGATTAGAAGATTGCGTAACATTGTATCCCTGAATAGTATCATAACTTTCTATTACGTTTGTGTTCAGTCGCACTTGAATTATGCCATTTCCTCCTGGGGTGGCTCGCAGTACTCATTGAATCTATTCAGGACACAAAAAAGAATAATAAGATGCATGTTTAAATTGCATCCAAGAACATAGTGTAAGCCTTATTTTGTTGAAATGGGTATATTAAATTTACCATCATTATACTATTTGGCACTGGTAACCTTTGTCAAAAGGAATCCATACTATTTTATAAAAAAACAGAGAAAGGTATGCAGAGGAGATGTCAATAACAACTAGAGGTAGAAATGAGCTTAGGGTTCCCCATCATGTATCTGCATTTTTTGAAAGAGGACCTCACTATAGGTGTATAAACGCCTTTCAGACTTTGCCTCAAGAGATAAGAGGTATTGCAGAGTTCGAGGAGTTCAAAAAGGCAGTTGTAGAATTTTCGAAAGAAAAATGCTTCTACTCTTTTGCTTTCTAATGTATATATTTTTTAGTATGTGTATGTGTATTAATACTTACTTACTTAATGTTAAAAATTAAACAAATTTTATATTGTATTATTTATATTAAGTTTCATATTTATATGTATCAGATGGCGTTAATTTCTGTTATGTGTGTGACGTTGCTTTTTTACAGTTGTTGGCAATAAAAAGGAAATAAATAAATAAATTCATATCACTGTCAAAATTTTCAATACCAACATGATTATATTCAGGTAGACTTGCAAGGGTTACTGTAAAGGCTATTTATTTAGTTTTTGCGACCTTTAATGTTAATTTAAATGAGTCTAACCAGTTTTTTATATTCATTAAACCCTCAATCATAGAATTCCTGACAGATAACCATGAGTTTCCCGAAAATACCACCACTGTGTCATCAGCATAAGACATCACAATTCCATCCGGAATCTGCATATCGGTCAAGGAATTTAAATATAGTACAAAAAGCATTGGCCCCAGAACGGTTCCTTGTAGACCTACCAATATGTCGGGCAGACACAAGCCCTTATAATTAATTAAGCCAAGTTAAACAACGGTAAAAGCGTACCTGTAAAGAAACTTTCCAGTGCCTGCCTTCCAGAACTCTTTTCGATTATTTTCTCGTAGAACTTTAAGCAGCTGTGCAGTATCTTTTCATTTATCAGTACTTTCTGATCAGTGGTCACACCAGTACAGTTCATCAGCAGGTTGTATGTGTGATCGAGAACCCTAAAAAAATATATGTATAACGAAACTACTCAACTCATATGCTCACTAATCCCATTTGGGACTAAGATAATATCAAAAACTTGTACCTTATATACACCCTTTTCTGTCTCTCATCAGTTTCCGTATCTCCGATCATCTTATCGAGCGCCTTTATGGCCACGCTGTACAGAAACTCGACCCTCGCATCTGTAGTGATAGAAACGAGTAACTCGATAGCTTTATTTTTCGTATCGGTATTTTCGATCCTGGGAGCGTGCTGAACCACAAATTTAACGAGGTTTTCCAACGTCCGTTTCAGAGACAAGTCTATGCTGAAAGGTAGAGACTTCGACAAAGAAGAAATGTGAATGTCTATGATCTTCAGGAGGTAGCTCTCGGATGGGATAATATCATTGCAGTATTGCAGCTGAAAAACAAAGAATATAACGTAAACATGTAATAAGCGATGAAAATTAGGGATATTACCGAAAATACATCCTCCAAAAACGAGGTCCTCCAGTCTTGAAGCACCGTACTGACACTATTCGGTAAATGAGATTCTATTTCACTGGCTAAAGTACTTAGCAATGCATTATCCTTCGACGATATAGCTAGCACATCGTGCATAGTCTCCAAATCTTTCAACTGAATCTGAATGAAAAATGGCAAATTACATATGCAAAAAATAGAATAAATTGTTCTTACCTTATCGGCACCTTCGCTCTGATCGACTATTAAATGGAACATAGACCATCTGGTATAATGTAAAATGGATCTGGCCAACTTTATAACATTCGGAACTAAATCTTGAATGCAAGAACGCTCCGATACGGCCACTGAAGGAACTTCTGTATCTGATACTTCATCCAACGATATCTCAACTTTGGCTACCAAGCAATCCAAGAGTATCAGTTGCCACAAGGGTGGAAGGTCTTCTTTTGCTATTACATTCTTGCTTACTTCAGGCATAAGGCTAATTAGGCAATTCTTAGCCATTGTGGAATCGTACTCAACGTTGTTCACTGCATCTGAGACCGCCTTTAGTAGTTTGTCGGTGTTTTGGGTATACATGCCCTAAAAATTAATAAGTATTATATATACATAAAGCGTGCTTCCATTATTTAAAAATTATGTTACCTGCTTGACAAGACAATCCTTCAGCCACTTATTGAAGTTCTTGTGTGCAGCCCTTGGACCCCAAATCAGAGAATGCATTAGGAGGGGCCCCGGAGTCAGTATTTCCCCTGTGGCTAGCCTTTCCATGTAAGGTATCGAGGGTGGCAACAGGTGCAATAGCCTCCAGCAGATGGTAAAACAATATTGGGCCGCACATAGCCCCAAAATGGTCATTTTAGAAGCGCTGGTAGCGCTGACGTTATGGGTGACATTCAAAATTTCAATAAGAGCGTCCAATAAGAGGGGATACCTGAGCTTGTCAGGCGTTCCAAGAATGAAGTTGCATGCCAAGCCGTCGAGCTTCGGGGAATCCTGGTTGTTAATCTGAAATTTATATTATTTAAAATATAAATACACAGTGTATCAGTTTGAATATACGAATTAATACGTATTTTATAACGTATGCCCAAATATCTACCTCTAAATTCGACAATTTGTAAAATCTCGGAGTAGGATGAGTTTCATTCGAAATTCGTCGATACGGTTCTTCTATTTCTTTCCAGGTGGCCTCCGGTTTTGGCGTCCCGGATTCCTTGTAGTCAGAGTTTAGGTAGGTGAGATCAAAGAGGTTTCTTTGAATCTAAAATGCGTGTTTCGTATAGAACTAGCAATATTTTGATACAATAATCATGATAAAATTAAAATAAATTTCACTTACCTTTTCTAACAAAGATGTTGGTACATCGTACAGGTGCTTCATAATATAATCGAACACCAACAGCAGTCGGGATAAATTCAAAAGCTGAGAATCTTTCAAGTTACTTCTGGCTATTTCGGAGCATCTGAGCACGCCTCCCGCCATCAGAAGAACGACGGATTTTTTCTGCATCAGATTCAATGAGTGGAAGAGGTAAAGGAGTACTTCGGCGTGTTCCACATTCAGATCTAGAAATGAGATTAGTAACCTGTCTCGTACGATATTTATTCAAATCAAACACAAACCTTCAATGTCCGGATCCGTTGAAATTTGTGGACTATTCAAAACGTTTTCTATGAGCGTGTTCACCAGTCTGTGCCAAATACTTATCACAGAAGCTTCTTTTTCGTTTTGAGGCCGCAGTAGCAAGACCTACAACAGAATAAAATCAATCAATCAAAAAGTAGCATTATTGTCTAAACGAAATAGGAACATTGAAACCTAAATTTAAATATAAAACCCGTCATAAATATAAAACAAAACAGCTGGTGAAACTTAAAAAAAATACGAAAATTATAAAACAAAAAACATATTAAAATACACAACGAAATACTAATGTCTGTATACACCAGCGAAACTAGAACAATTAAAATATATAAATAAAAAAGAATAGAAAAAAACAGATAATAAAATGGATATAACATCAGGTAAGAATATCATTAAAATACTCATCTGTGTAGTATGGTTTAGTGACTAGCAGCTCTTTAACACCCTATTAAACCTAATATTGCACCTTATTGTTCTTATTCTAAGAAGTAGGTGATTAAAGATCTTCTTACCCATAAAGGTAAAAGATTTTTTGACTAGCTCTGAGCGTGGGATTGGCAACCGGAGGGTGTCAGTCGAGCTATTTCCAAAAGAACTATCCGGAACTATCTCGAACCCATGCTTAGCAAAAACGATACTTGCCGACCGCAAGATAGTGTCAAAATTTTGTTTTTCATAAGAAGTGGACGGTAAGACTCGCGGTGCCCCATTCCACAGAGGGTACGAACCGCTCTCTTCTGCAAAACAAAGACCGAGTCAAAAAGATGCCGGGCACATAATCCCCAAAAGCAAATGCCATAGACAAGGTGGGACTCGACAAGGGCATGGTAGGCACTCTTCGCCATTTGAAAATCTAAGCTCCTCGTGATAACTCTAAGCGCATAACAACCAGTGGACACCCTAGTGCGGATCTCATTTATGTGTTCTTGGAATTTAAGGTCACCATCAATTGTCAATCCCAAACATTTATTTGAACTATGTGCGACGACAAGTTCATCGTTTATAGAAATGCCATCCATTAAACATCTAAAACTCAAGATACTTGTTTTCAGCGCATTAAAGCAGAGGCGGTTTGCGTCGCACCAATTTTTAACCCTGCCAGATCATCGTCCAAGGCCAATCTCAGCTTTTCCAAATTCCTTTCACGCCATATAATGGTGGTGTCATCGGCAAACATAGTTACCTCGCCCTTTATCGACAATAGCGGCAGGTCATTAACATATATGAGAAAGAGTAATGATCCCAGGGCAGAACCCTGGGGAAGCCCAGAGGAAATCCGTAGGGCACCCGAGCAATGCCTCCCAAATCTGACCCTCTGAACACGACCCGACAAATATCAATCAATCAATTATGCTTTAATATTAGTAAGATAAATCTTGTTAACAAAGCTCTTCAATTGTATGCAAGTATACAAAAAAAAAGTCTACAAAACAGAGTCAATGTCTAAAACCACATTAAACATTATTTTCCAAATAAAAATAAAATACAATAGAACACAATACAATAGAATACAATAAAATAAGATAAGTTAAGAGCAGTCTAAAACACAGTAAACAATCAAAATCAAAATAGCTAGACAAAATAATACAAATATACAGAACAAGGTTCCTCAAAAATACACATAGATTAAAAGCGGTCATTAAAGTATTCACTCAAATTGTAATAAGCTCTCTCCACCAATAACTTCTTTACAGACCGTTTGAATAAGGAAGACACAGGGCAAGCCTTTAAAGTATAAGAAAGGTGATTATATATTTTACGGCTTTCATATACAATTGAATTTTTCACTAGGGTCGAAGTAGGTATAGGCAAGTGAAGGTCTTGTGTTTGCCTAGTAGCATAAGAGTGACTAGGGCCGGGCAGGTTATCCCTACGCTTATACACCATACAAGCCGTTTCCAGAACAAACAATCATGACGTTAGAATTTTTTTGGATTTGAATAAGGGCCAACATGATTCCCTACCATTTACTTGATAGATGTATCTCACTGCTCTTTTCTGCAAAACAAACAATGAGTGCAGCAAACAATTGTAAGTATTCCCCCAAAACACAATTCCATACCTCAAATGCGACTCCACCAGAGAATGGTACACCTTCCTAGCCAGAGAAAGACCAATCTCTCTTGATACCACACGCACAGCATAGCATCCAGAAGCCACCTTTTTTCTCAGCCCCATAATATGTGAATCAAATCTTAAATGGTTATCGAGAAGAATCCCTAAGAATTTATTATTTGTACTCAAAACAAGTGGAACATCCCCAAGCAACAAGCCACCCACGTCACACCTAAAACCCAAAATATTGGTCTTATCAACATTGAGAGTCAACAAGTTAGCATCAAACTACTGTACAATCTTTGGGAGATCAGTTGAAAATCTATCCCTCAATGCGATAGGGCTAGGATTATGCCAGAATATGGTAGTATCATCGGCAAAAAGCGTAAATTGTCCCTCAATGTCCAGAAAAGCAAGGTCGTTAATGTACAACAGAAAAAGTAGTGGACCCAGGACTGAACCCTAACCCAAACTAACCCAAACTAACCCCACAACTAATCGTACCTGCATCAGATGTTTTTGAGCCGATAATGACCCTCTGCACTCGCCCATCCAGGTAAGAACTTTTCCTCTGAACCCATATGTATCAAGCTTCTGCAGCAGAATTCTGTGACTGACACAATGAAATGCTTTTGATAAGTCACAAAACACTGCCGCAATAGCCTCTCCGCTGTTGAAACTAAAATACACCTCCTCCAAGAATTGAAACACCGCATCATGAGTACACCTACCGGATTCAAAGCCAAATTGGTTAGGGTGTAAAATTTGATGTTATTTGAGAAACATCACAATCCGCTCCTTAACAAGTTTTTCGAGGACTTTTGAAAGGGTTGACAATAACGAAATCGGCCGAAAATTGCAGGGGTCACCAAAGTCAAAACCCTTATAAAGGGGAACAACCATAGCCTGCCACAGGCACAAGGGAAACCCACCAGCAACCCAGGAATGATTAATAGCATCAGAGAGAGCATTCAAAGCAGGAGCAGGAAGAGATAGAAAGATTTTTGCTGTGATGCCATCTTCACCACACGAGCTCTTATTTTTAATTCATTTCATGGCTCGTGTAATCTCCGTCGGGTGCATTGGCTGAAAGAAAAATGATGAGCCGATCTGAAACCGAGCCATGTAGTCCATTAGATCAGCAGTTGGATTCAACTTCGACGTGAGTGCACCTGCCACAGAACAGTAGTAGTTATTCAAGATATCCGGGGACATTTCTGGAACATTGAAACGCGACCTGTCATCAGCACCTCTCATCTCATTCACAACCTTCCAACTTGCGAATTGCCAGATGCAGCTATGCGGGTAGAATACTAAAGTTCCCTTGCAAGCCTTATTAACTTTCTATATATAAATCTATACTGTTGAAAATAACTCAAAAAAATATCATTATTCGTAAATTTTCGAATTGTATGTAAGCCCCGCAAATTTCTTGAAGAAACTCTCAAGCCTTTAGTGATCCAAGGCTTTCTATTCTTTTTTTTTTAATTTTCTGAACAGGAAAAGCTTTATTAAATGACCCACCCAAAAGAATATGGAACTGCTCAAGAGGATCGCTACATTCAAATATACCATTCCAATCAACAGCCATACAAAATAGTCTACTGTAGTTTGCTCCACTAAACAATCTACCATATCTGTATTGACACTTTTTGGATTTAGTGGGAAAAGCAACTTTACTTAATATAGCCTCGTGCTCTGACAGACCTGACTCAACAACTAAACAATCTATATTAGGGGAATTCATGGATGAAAGTAATTAATGGTGGTGGATGAGAATTGCGAAACACGAGTGGGTGCATTGACGTACATAAAGAGACTAAATGAATCTTAAGAGGTTACACAAGTTAAGCGTATGAATTGAGTTTGTATCATCATAATTTATGTTAAAATGGCCCAGCAAGATAATATTAGATTTATGTGGCAGCAAAGAAATAATCCGCTCCAGCCTGGACAAGAAATCATTGGTATTTGAGGCTGGGCTTCGATAAATACAAATTATATATAGTTTTTTACAACTGGAATAAATCATGGAAAACTCAGTTTTTTGCTTCTAAAAATAAAAAAAGTTCATCTGTTTTATTTCTTATTGATTGAATGTTTAGATATAAAATTGATAATGACTGATTCACGTTCCATTGGAAAGGAGCAGCGGCTGATGAAAATTTTTGTGCATCTGTCTATGTCCAGAAACAGAAACGTCATAGACATCTTCGCTGTCACACTGAGATATTATTTCAGTTATTAACCTACTTACAATGAAACGTTTTGTGACCTTAGAATTATTTATGTTTGTCTCTAACAAAAACACATTACTACTCCTTTGAAAAACTTTTCGGAGTTCACAATTAAAATTAAAAATATTGACCAGGCCAGCACAAAGAAGGGCCCCTAAAGCCATACCTTTCCAGCTTCCACAGCAGTGTTCCATGATCTACACAGTCAAATGCTTTGGATATATCACAGACCACTGCTGCAGCCGCCTCACCAGAGTTTAGCCCGGTGTAAAGAAGGTGAAGAAGATCAAAAATGGCATCACCCGTACCCCTCGATTCCCGGAAGCCAAACTGCCTAGGACTCAAAAGGCAAAGTCTATTCAAAAATAAAATCATTCTTTCCCTCACCAGCCTTTTAACGATCTTTGACAAGGTAGGCAGAAGCGCTATTGGACGAAAATTGGTTTGTGGTCACCGCCCTTATGAAGAGCGATAATTACTGCCTGCTTAAGACAATCAGGAAACAAATCCGTTGAAAATGAGTCGTTTATTGACTCAGCTAGGGCTTCCAGAGCCTTGGTTGGAAGAGCAGAAAAAAACCTCAAAGAGAGCTGGTCCCATCCTGAAGAAGTCTTATTCCTGATCCTTCCAATAATACTCTACTACTATCTCGAGTGTATTTGTAGGACCAAAATAGAAAGTCTCAGCAACATTTATATCAATCATGAAGTGTTCGGGCTCATACACGGCTGAAATACTATTGGTCAATTCAATAGCAACACTGCAGTAGAATGAATTAATACTGTCCGCACTCAACTCGGAATCTGTTGGCACATCAGTCCTTTTCCCTCTGAGCTCATTCACAATACACTACGATTCTTTTAATTTATTACAAGAATTTTCAATTCGTCGACCATAGTACAATCGCTTGGAAAGGGCAATGGTTATACGATATATTCTCCTGTAGTGATTAAAATAATCTAAGAAGAGTTGATTATCCATTGAAAACTTTCGAAAAAACTCTACTCTTAAACCCGTTGCTGTCGCCAATTTTGTTATGAGAAATTATGATGAAAATGCGCCAAAATATTACATCAAACATGTACGTATTAAATCACGTTTATTTTGCGTTCATTTAAAATCAACATGGTCTAAAGTTGATAGAAATAAATCAGCTTTTTTAATTAAATTCAAAGAATGGCTCCAACGCTATACGACATTTGAGAGAAGTAGAGAGACACGCACAATTATTAACAATAATTTTTTGACCCCAAAATCAGCACCAGTAGGTCGCCCAAAATTGCCATTCTCCGACAAAAGAATAATATCACAAAAACGAGATGCATTGAAATTGTCGAGGGAGAATGAACACGATTCCAGTTTGATTGTAAGTGCCGCAGTAGCTGCTGCAACAGCCAGTGGAAATAAGGACTTATCATGTGTTCTTAGGGAAACTACTAAAAGTCCCACAAGAGCTTCTAAAATAAAGAAAGTGTTATTTTTTATCAAGGATCCAATTAAATACACCCCTCAAGAAGCGTTATCATTTCTACTCGACAACAGATTCACTAAGCAGCAGTATATAGCAATCCGACTAAGCAGTAAAAATAGAAATTGTGATATATAAAAATTACTGAAAACTTGGCGAAAGTACCACTACAGGATCTAATACCAAAAACCGAATTTTCATATTACAGGAAGATGTAATATCCAGAATTACCATAGGCAAACATCAAGTTTCTGCAACTCTAGTAGCAAGCTATGGTTTTGATGGCAGCTCTGGACATTCCGAATATAAACAGAAGTTCTTGAATGAAGGTTCACAAGATTCCAGTGTTTTTGCAACTACGCTTATTTCTACTGACTACGAGTAATGGTGTTGTTATTTGGAACAACATGACTCCCCAGTCACTGAGATTTTGTCGACCAATCAAAGTGCAGTATGCAAAAGAAACTAAAGAACTTATCATTAATGAAAAAAAAAAGCTTAGAAAAGGAAATTCAAAATTTTAAACCAGTTGAGTTCACAGCAAATGGATGTCAAGAACAGTTGATTTCCATCTTTGCCTTACATTGACAGATGGTAAAGTTTTGAGTACCTTAACTGGAACCAAATCAAGTCAGGTATGTCCAATATGCGGGGCTACTCCAGCTAAATTTTTAACTATCACTGACTTCACCTCAGAGATATTTCAGCCTGAAGAAACTTCACTTCGTTATGGAATCAGTCCGCTTCATTGTTGGATTCGTTTTTTTGAATGTGTTATTCACATTTCGTACAGAATAAATCTACAAATATGGCAAGTTCGGGGCGAGACAAATAAAGCTGCATTCGCTGAGCAGAAAAAAATGTACAAAGATTGTTTTGGTAAAGGCTAAGCCTACATGTCGATAAACCAAAATCTAATGGCTTTGGGTCTACTAACGACGGCAATACCGCCAGAAGAGCATTCTCAAATTAGGATTTGTTTTCAGATATTACTGGAGTGATTAAATTAAACGCTTCTGGATAATACCGATCGCAATGGCATGCCAACTTTGAATCTGATAAATTTGAAATGTACTGCTTCGAAACTGGTCATATTTTCATGGAACTCTATCCATGGTTTCCGATGCCCGCATCTATTCATAAAGCTCTCATACACAGTAAACAAATAATGGAGGAATGTATTTTACCAGTTGGGTGTTTGGGAGAAGAGGCATCGGAATCAAGGAGGAAAATTTATAAACAAGATCGAGAATATCATGCCCGAAAAAACAGCAGAGTTAATAACTTAACTGACGTTTTCCAAATAGCATTAGATACATCAGATCCTCTTATATCAACTTTGTCACTTCAGTCGCGAAGGTTAAAACTTAAATCTAAAAAATTACCGGAAGAAATTCTTAACTTGCTGGAATCATACTCCCAATCTGAAAATCTAAATTTAACAACAGATGATTCACAATCAGATGCTTTGGACTTAGAAAGCTTTCTGGGTGCCGAATTAGATTGCTTAAGCCTAGTTCTCAGAGCTTCGACTGTCGCCAGCTACACTCTCTCTGGCCAATAGGAGACATGGAACGTCAGAACCCCTAACCCCCTCCACAGTGTCGCCGGTTTGTTGTCGCTGTAGTTGGTTTGAATCAACTTCACCTAATTTTCATTGGGGATATTGTGTAAAATGACAGATGGTTGACATTATCGCGACGTGACAGCTGTCGCTCGACATTGAAAAGGCAAGGAGTGGGGATTGTCGCGGGCGACAGTCGAAGCTCTGAGAACTAGGCTTTAGAGTTAAACAACGAATTACAGAATATTTAGCTAATTTTTTTTGTACATTCAAGTGCTAATAAAAGTTTCTGCGTTTATCTTTTTGGTTTCTCATATTTTTTTACATTATTCAGTGACCATTGCTTTATTGTAACATTGTTAAATGTGAAAAAAAAAGTGTCACTCAAATAACTTTTGTAATCCTCAATAAATCTTTGCTTGATTGAAGCCCATGCGTTTTTTTCAATGAACATAATACACATGATACTACTTCTAACTGATCTTAGATTTTAAAGTATCATCATCAATAATGATATAGATTTGTTACGGTCTTCTTCAAAATGATTAAATTCTGTTCAGACAGTATTTAGGAACCAAATTATATTGAGAAAAAGAGCTAATTCAACTTCGGAATATAAATTAATTTTGGGCAAAAAAGTAGGCTTCTGATGTACCATAGTGCATTGGTACAAACATAATCGATAATGGAGGAAGAGTGGCCAGAGAAACGTGTAGGTTGATCGACATGCATAATCAAACCAAAAGACTGCAAAAGATTGCACAAAGATATTGTGCGGACATTAACTCGGTCCCCAAAGTATCTGTTAAAATCGCCAGACACCACCAAACCTCCACTCACCGAGACACCCGCCAACAGAGCCTCCAATCCCACCAAAAAATGGTCAAAATTCCCAGACGGCGACCTATAAATTCCCAGCACACAAAGGTTAATCTTTTTACAATATGCCACACGGATTTTCGTGATGATGGAAGCAGGAGTGGAATGGTTGGTAATATCCACACAGTGAACAATGCTGCTCGCATTAGGAGATTTACAGTGAGTACTTTGCTTTTGAACATTGCCGTTTAAAAGTCCCGGCTGATTATCCCCTCATGTGTTCACTGAATCATCAATATGAACTGTAGGCAGCTCTTGAGGCCATGTCCCCCTATACAGAACATAATTTTCACTCTAATATACTGAATCATTTCCCGGTTTAACTTTTCAAGTTCAACAAGACTTTCCTTCATCTTCTCAAGCTCACCATCTGCCTGACATTTCTTACTTCAAAGCATTTCAAGGTCTGCTATTTCGGCTTTCAATGTTCGTATATCATTTATTTCAGACAGGACATCCGTTTGGGTGTGAACAGTAGTGACACTGGATATCGTAGTTTGAGTTGTTGATGAGGGCGTCTCCATAAATGAGGTCTGTGATGCTCCATTGCATGTAAATGTGATTGTTTTGGTCTCAGCAGCGTGTATCCAGTTAGCAGTATTAAGCTTCTGAACAATTTTATTTTGTTCATCAATGATTTTTGTTAAATCATCAGTCCTAGACCTGTACACTTCAATCTGCGAAACCAATCTTGCCTCCATTTCGGTCGCTTCCCCTTCAAATGATGTAGATCGTTTTTTAAGCCTTTCAATATATGAGCTTTTAGAATCCAGCTCTTTAGACTTTTCTGCTACCAACAGGTGTAACGTCGTTAAGTCATCCTCATCTGCACTGGATCCTTTATCCGGGCACCCTTCTGAACACCATATCCAATTTTGATAAATAACTTTATAATGCTTAGATCTCTTACAGCAGCTTGGGTGGAAAATGTTATGGCAAACTATGCATATCCAGTTTGTGTTAGGTTTGTCTTTGCAACACTTAAACAATTCGGCCATTTATAATTATTATAATTAAGACTTGGGACTTCTAACCACTTATGGGCTTTATACAATTTGTTATAAGCCAATTTAGGATTTAGGATAGACTTAGATAGGAAATTAGTTCTGAAATAAGTTTTCATCTTGACGCTATATGTTCAATTGTATTATGTTTATGACTATGCAAATTTTCATTGCATTCAATATAGACTATTTGAATTTGAATTAAAAGTGTGTACAAAACTTAGTGCAATTCAAATGTCAGGCAAATACCCTGATGTCTCTTATCACCAACAACCGATAAAAACTGAATAATTCCACGCAAATTCCCAATGGACTGTCTTATGATTTGCAACTTGAAAATGGTTCATTGTGAAGCAACAAATCAGCACAAACAACAGATTTTTACGGCACACAACACCCGAGAGATTTCCCTTTAAAATGACACTAGTTTCACCAAATACTATACTTTTAAGCCGTCAAAAAACGTATTCAATCGGAGCAGTGTTTAAGTAATATCACTACAGTATTAATTATATATTTACTTACCTGGGCTAAAACAGTCAATGTTCTAGGATAAACTTGCAACGGCCAAGCATGAGGCACATCGGCATTCCATGGAGACACGCCCAAATGATTCAATAAACAAGCTTGTAAAGACGTCAGATTATTGCTGGTGATCAAGTTATGAGTGAATTTCATCAGCGCGCTTGAGAAGTCTCCATACTGGCCTCCTGAAAAAAGAAAAACAATGGTATTAGTTAAATAGGCGTGAAATGATGACACCCACTATTTACCAAGTTCAGATTTAGCCCATTCCCTGTCCAGATCTCGTATGATGGCGGCCAAAATAATCATCTGTTGCTCCGTCAAACCGTTTTTCACGTACCTCTGCACGAAAGTGGACTTCGAACACAAGAAATGCTTGTTAAGGAACACAAAAATACTTGTGGCCAATGATATATAGCCATCGACCTAAAATCAATAAATTGGAATATTATTAGAGGTAAATCGAAACCATAAACCTGAGAATTTCAAGGCTCCGCAATACAATGTTATTTCATTCCGAGCCGAACCAACATTCAATTATGCAGAAATTTTCTGCCATTGCCTCAAGCTACTTATATTAAAGATGTTGTCTAAATTAGCTGCGTACCTCTCCTTTTTCAGGAACAATAGAATGGCCGCGATTGGACTGATTGTTGGACTTGGAATCTATATTTTCGGAGCTCGAAGGCGATTTGGACTCGGACGGTTCTGGAGGCGCCAAAGTTTCTTCGAACCATTGACCCAAGATTGGTTCACTATCGTCATCTGGGAGAAAAGTAATGGTCCCAATTTAATTAAGAAAAAATAAATTATTAATATATTTACTACAGTTTAAGAAGCACCTCTCTTTCTCTTTCTCCTATACGTAATATTTTGTACGAAACTATACCTTCATCCGTCGAATTCTCGTCGCTGCATAGTATCATATCCTCGAAGTAGGCAGTAGAATCCGACTGGCTGAAGTTGTCGCCCTCCGGTGGCATGAGCCGTTTCAGCGAGCACGCTTTCCTGTAGCTGACAATGGAGAGATAGAAGAGCAAGTGGTTGAGAGGAGCGGCACTAAGCACTCTGGCAACGCGTTGTAGCGCCGTGAATTGGCCTAGGATCGCTAGAGGAGCTGGTTCGATCTGAAATAAATATTTACGAAAATCAAGATATCTATCAGACTGTAAATCTGTTAAACTAAAGAATAAGTTGCATTAGAGACGAACTATTTCGATTTCAAGAAAAATGCGATCTACGTAAATATCGTCTCCAAAATAGATAAGAGTTTGAACTTAGTGGAATTCAAACCTTGAAGTCAATCAAATTTTAACACAAATACATATACCCTAAGAACAAAAGTACCAAACTTACTAAATAATACTTAGCATACCGAGCAGCATATCTAAATACTATCCTGCTGAAAGAATTTGTCAATGCCATAAAATGCCTTTGACAACAGCTGGTCTTTCAACTTCTTCCTAAACACCCTAAGATTTTGGCTACGTTTCATCTCCAAGCTTAGGTGGTTATATATAGCTATTATAAATGAAGGAGTCTCTAATGAGGCTCAGGTGAGGGATAAGTAGGTTAAATGGTCTATATGTCTCGTGAAATGGATTTGCTGGCGATTAGGAAAATCGGTTTTGTTTTTATGAATAAGGTAAGCAGTTTCTAAGATGAATAAACAGGCAAGGATTAGTATATTAGTGGAAATAAAAAAAGGCTTGCAATGAGCTCTAGGCTGGACATTGCATAAGTTTCTCACTGCTCTTTTCTGAAGGATGAAGGCCGATTGGAATAAACACTTTAAACAGTCACCCTATATCTGAGGTGTGATTCAACATTCGCAAAATAAATGTTACCAGCAAAGTGTTTCCCCACTTCTTGAGAGGTAATACGAATAGATTAGCAGCCAGAGGCCAACTTTTTATTTAGTTTTAGAATGTGATGCTGCAATTTTAGGCTGTCGTCCAAAATCAACCCAAGGAACCTAGAATTATCAACAGAAGTAATAGAATGATTGCCTATCTCAATGTTGTTTACCATACAGTTAAACCCAAGAATGTGAGTCTTCGACAAGTTTAGACGGGGAAGGTTAGAATCGCACCATTCCTTAATTTTATAGATGTCGGACGACATATCAGTCATGAGGTGGTCTACGTCGTGACTACCCCATGATACAGACGCATCATCCGCGAAAGCCGTAATGGAACCAGACAAGTCAAGTTGAAGAAGATGAGTTGAATAAATTATGTAGTGTCAAGGTCGAACGATTATTACTGTCTTCAAAATCAATGTTTAGATCACCAGTTAAAATGATTTTGTGTTTTAATGAAAATTTTGAGAGAAGAGATTCCAGTCGATCTAAAAATATGTAGAGATTGCATCCAGGAGAGCGATAAATGCATATTACAAAGCAATTTGATTCTCTACAGAACTTGGAGCCAACACCGGCACATATTTATTTATTTATTTATTTCCAACAAACACATTTTACAATATAAAATGTAATTTCATGTAGGAACAACAATAGCCAAAATGACTAAACATCTAAACTAAGCAACACATACATACTAGGACACAGAGGCAGCACCAGGCAAAAAGCTAGACCTGATCCCTCCAACACTGATGTTAAAACTGCATATTCCTTCTCAGCTTCAACGATACAAAGTTAAAAACATCAAGCATGCTCCTGTATGACACCAAGTATGGGTAAGCGTTATGTTTTCTTATATACAAATACCTTAAAAATCGTTTTTGAACTTTCTCGATGAGATCTTTATTTACTTCTGCTTGTGGCGCCCAAATTACAGAAGCATACTCAAGATGCGGCCTAACCAATGTCTTATACAATTTGATTATGCTGTCCAAACTCTTAAAATGCTTCGTGTTTCTAATTATAAATCCCAATATTTTATATGCTTTATTAGTAATTATACGGTAATGCTCACTAAATTTTAGACTAGAATGAAAATTAACACAGAGATCCCTACACTCATATTTTCTAGGCAATTCTTTACTGTTGCTGTAATAAGGAACTTTGATGTAGTCTTTATTTCGTGTTAAACTCATAATAGAACATTTTTCTACATTTAGAGACATTTTATTTTCCTGAAACCAATTAGACACTACATTTAGGTCTTGCCGTAGTAGAGTGCAGTCATCTGGATTTTGAACAACCCTAAATATCTTAAAGTCATCAGCAAACATCAAACATAAAGAAGACCTAAGACAGCCGGGCAAGTCATTTATAAAACAATCAAACAAGAGAGGGCCCAGGTTGCTACCCTGAGGCACTCTCGAGGTTACTGAATACTCTTCAGAGAAGTCATTGCCAACCTTAACACTCTGACTTCTATTGGTGAGATATGATTTTAAAAATGACAATGCATCATTTGAAAGGTCTAAACTGCCTATTTTTTCAAGCAATAATCCATGATCAACCAAATCAAATGCCTTTGCACAGTCGGTGA
>MU183374.1:170337-198981 GCA_016904865.1 Pissodes strobi | reverse complement strand
ATATATTCTTCGTGTGCCCCATAATGGACAAGGATTTGTACAGAGAATTAATTAAAGTCAACGTGCCTATAGGCAAACTTTATCGTTGACTCACTCGGTACATTCGAGAACGTATCTACAACATTCGATGCCCCATGGTTATTACTACTTATTATTACCCTAAACTTATTGACGACTGTCAATAATCACCGTCATTATAGCTACCTTAATATTTACTGCGATTATTTTCCGAAGATATGGATTTATGGCCCAAATTTTGATTTGTAAGTGCCCATTTGAATCGGAAGCTATAATAAAGTCATTTATTATTTTCTTTACCGCATACGAAACAATAGAATGGGTTGAACCTGTATAGTAGGTAATAAGTCTTTTTACCGATTCAATTATTCCTAATTATCATCAATAGGAAATATCTGGAAAATTCATGCAGCCAGCGCACAGGATAACTATTAATTTAGGATCCTAATTTTAATATAAAGGGAAAGACATAATTCTTCTTCTGCTTCTTCTGGTGCTTACCCGTTACCGAATCTTGGCAAAAATTCAGGCAATGATAATTTTAATTGTTGCTGCTTGAAGAGTCCTGCGGTAGATGTTTCAAACCAAGTCCTCAAGCTCTTAACTGAAGATATTCGTTTTCTTCCTACACTTTTCCCTGCAGTACCTATGTGTTCTAGCGGCTCGTGTTTAGATTCATTTCTTATGTTGTGTCCTTTATTTAGCTTTTGGAGTACTTTGACGTTTGATATTTTGCTCATTAAGTCCATATCTCAAATGCTCCCAATCTCTGAATGCATTTTCAATTCTGTCCTTTATTTCCTGAGAATCCTTTCTCATTGATGGTGAAACGTAGATCTCCATTTCTGGGTTTTTGGAGGAGGCAAAATCCTTCCTCTTTCATCATGAAACAAGTTTGTGCCTTCCTGTAGAATCGTAATACAGTTTCTATCCTTGTCTACCTTAAAGATACAGGACATGAGACTTGAGGGTTGCATCATCCTGCAATGGAACTTTGTTAAATTTCGCTGCTCCTTCGGGATGGGCTGTCTCATGATGAAATAAGGAGTTACTCTAATCTTAAAGCAGATAACTCCTCAGAATTTCTTAAGTATGTTGACCAACATTTCGTGTGAATAATACGGGGCTTGATCCCAAGTTATAAAAGAAAGCAACTGTGTGGCAAATTTTAATTCTTAATAATAAGTAAATGATAAAAAACCAACAAGAAATATTTGAAAATATTGAAAACGTTCCAATGATGAGTGATGTTGAAAAAAAGTATAAAAAATAAAGAAAATTGAAAATAACAACAACAATTATTCAAAAGTGAAGAAGTAATAAGAAGAAATAAAAAATGAAAATAATATAGAAAAACATGCTGGGCTGTATTTAAGATTTATGATGAATTAGATGGGATCAAACATGGCGCCAATTTTAAATCGGTTTGGATTTTTGAGCTTAAACCTATTTTGACGTAAAATGTTGTCGAATGCATATGTCACAACAGTATGAAAAATTATTTATAAAAAATAAAAGGGTTAATAACAACAACAAAAAAACAAATATTTCTTTTTAATGGCATTTTGTATTGTTTACTAAAGCTTAGGTATACAGATTTGTATTTTTAACCGTTCCGGAGATATAGTAAATTAAAGATTGCATGAAAAATAAAAACATAGAGAACAGAAAAGAAACTAAAAAGAAGAAAATTAAAAAAGAAGTCTAAAAACCAGAAATCAGATAGAACAAAACATTGTAATAAGGAAACAAGTATAAAATCAGAAATAAGATGCAGCAAGACGAGAAATACAAAACACAAAAGTGTAAAAGCTACAGATAAATATGACGAGATAGTTACCTTTTTCAATAAACCACTATATGGACAGATATATCAAATTGCGAAAAGTAATATTGGAGAAAATAGTAAAAATGGTACATAAAAAAATAAATAACGAGTGAAAAAGAGAAATAGGAACAAAAAACTAAAAGGAAACCTTTAAAAAGAACTATAAAAAGGAAAATTAAACATGAGAATAAAAATCCAACTGGACAAGAAGTAAAAAATACAGAGATGCAGATGCTGCAGATAAATAAGATGGGATAGGCTACATTTTTCAATAAATCACTATACAGACAGATGGGTATATAAAACTAGTAATATAGGAAACAAATAGTAAAAACGAGATATAAAAAATGTAAAATTAAAAGTAAAAGAGGAAAATCGAAACAAAAAAGGGTATAGGAAGAAATAGTACAATTGGCATATAAAAAATAAATAACAATGAGCAGAAGAGAAGAAGATCAAAAAGAGTTAAAAGAAAGATTTTAAAAAGAAGTATAAAAAGGAAAATTAAAAATTAGAATTAAGATTGAGTAAGACGAGAAGTACAAAATATAAAAATGTACACAGGCCACATTTTTCAATAAACCACTATATGAACAGATATATCAAATTGCAAAAATTAATAGGAAAAAAAAGTAAAAATTACATATAGAAAATAAATGGCAATAAGCAAAAGAGAAAGAGAAAAACAAAAAATAATATAGGAGAAAATAGTACAATTCACATATAAAAGATAAATAACGAGTAAAAGAGAAAAAGTAGGAGAAAAAAAATTAAAAAGTAGTATAAAAAAGAAAAAAATTAAAAATCAGAAAAAGGTCGAGTAAGACGAAAAGTAGAACAAAATATAAAAATGCAGAAGCTACAGCTACAAAGGTCATATTTTGCAATAAATCATTAAGGGCAGATATATCAAACTGCGAAAATTAAAATAGGAAAAATTAATAAAAATGACATATAAAAATTAAATAACAACGAGTAAAAGAGAAAAAGAAAAACAAAAAATAATATTGGAGAAAATAGTTCCAATTACATATAAAAATTAAATAACAACGAAGAAAAGAGAGAAAAAGGAACAAACAAAAAATAGATCAAAAATATTAAAAAAAAGTATGAAGGAAAATTAAAAATCAGAAAAAGATCGAGTAAGACGAGAAGTAGAATAATATATAAAAGTACAGAAGCTACAACTGCACAGGTCATATTTTTCAATAAACCATTAAGGGTAGATATATCAAACTGTGAAAATTAATATAGGAAAAAATAGTAAGAATAACATGTAAAAAATACAACGAGTACAAGAGAAAAAGAAAAACAAAAAATTATACAAGAGAAAATAGTACAATTGACATATAAAAAATAAATAACGAGTAAAAAGAAAAAGAAGAACAAAACAAATTAAAAGAAAATTTGGGAAAAAAAGTTTAAAAAGGAAAATTATAAATCAGAAATATGATCGAGTAAGACGAGAAGTAGAACAAAATATAAAAATGCAGAAGCTACAGCTACACAGGTTATATTTTTCAATGAACCATTAAGGATAGATATATCAAACGGCGAAAAGTAATTTAGGAAAAAATAGTAAAAATGGCATATAAAAATTAAATAACAACGCGCAAAAGAAAAAAAGAAAAACAAAAAATAATATAGGAGAAAATAATTCAATTTACATATATAAAAAAATAAATAAACGAAGACAAAAGAAAAAATAACAAACAAAAACATAGATAAAAAATAATAAAAAGTATAAAAAGGAAAATTAAAAATCAGAAAAAGATCGCGTAAGACGAGAAGTAGAATAATATATAAAAATGCAGAAGTTACAGCTACACAGGTCATATTTTTCAATAAACCATTAAGGACAGATATTAATTAATTAATATAGGAAAAAATAGTAAAAATTACAAATAAAAGATACAACTAGCACAAGAGAAAAAGAAAAACAAAAAATAATATAGGAGAAAATAGTACAATTGACATATAAAAAGTAAATAACAACGAGTAAAAGAGAAAAAGAACAAAAACATATTAAATTAAATTTTGTGAAAAGAAGTTTAAAAAGGAAAATTAAAAATCAGAAATATGATCGAGTAAGAGGAGAAGTAGAACCAAACATAAAAATACAGAAGCTACAGCTACGCAGGTCATGTTTTTCAATAAACCATTAAGGACAGATATATCAAACTGCGAAAATTAATATAGGAAAAATAGTAAAAATGACATATAAAAGCTACAACGAGCACAAGAGAAAAGGGGAAACAAAAAATAATATAGGAGAAAAGAGTACAATTGACATATAAAAAGTAAATAACAACGAGTAAAAGAAAAAAGAACAAAAAGGATTAAATTAAATTTTGTGAAAAGAAGTCTGAAAAGGAAAATTAAAAATCAGAAATATGATCGAGTAAGACGAGAAGTAGGACAAAATATAAAAATGCAGAAGCTACTGCTAAACAGGTCATATTTCTCAATAAACCATTAAGGAAGGATATATCAAACGGCGAAATTAATATAGAAAAAATAGTGAAAGTTACATAAAAATTACATGACAACGAGCAAAAGAGAAAAAGAAAACGAAAAAATAATATAGGAGAAAATAGCACAATTGACATGTAAAAAAAATAAATAACAACGAGTAAAAGAGAAAAAGAAGAACAAAAAATATTAAAGGAACGTTTGTGAAAAGAAATTTAAAATTGAAAATTAAAAATCAGAAAAAAATCGAGTAAGACGAGAAGTAGAATAATATATACAAATGCAGAAGCTACAGCTACACAGGTCATATTTTTCAATAAACCAAAGGACAGATACATCAAACCGCGAAAATTAATATAGGAAAAAAATAGTAAAAATGGCATATAAAAGATGCAACGAGCACAAGAGAAGAAGAAAAACAAAAAATAATACAGGAGAAAATAGTACAATTGACATATAAAAAATAAATAACAACGAAGAAAAGAGAAAAAAATAACAAACAAAAAATAAATAAAAAATATTAAAAAGAAGTATGAAAAGGAAAATCAAAAATCAGAAAAAGATAGATTAAGACGAGAAGTAGAATAATATATAAAAATGCAGAAGCTACAGCTACACAGGTAATATTTTTCAATAAACCATTAAAGACAGACATACCAAACTGGAAAATTATTATAGGAAATTTTTTTATAAAAACTACATATATAAGATACAACGAACACAAGAGAAAAAGAAAAACAAAAAATAATATAGGAGAAAATAGTACAATTGACATATAAAATATATAACAACGAGTAAAAAGAAGAACAACAAAATTGAAAGAAAATTTCTGAAAAGAAGTTTAAAAAGGAAAATTAAAAATCAGATATATGATCGAGTAAGACGAGAAATAGAACAAAAATATAAAAATGCAGACGCTACAGCTACACAGGTCATATTTTTCAATAAACCATTAAGGACAAGATATATCAAACGGCGAAAATTAATATAGGAAAAAATAGTAAAAATTACATATAAAAGATACAACGAGCACAAGAGAAAAAGAAAAAATAATATAGGAGAAAATAGTTCAATTGACATATAAAAAATAAATAACAACGAAAAAAGGGAAAAAAAAGAACAAAGCAAATTAAAGGACAATTATTGGTGAAAAGAAGTTTAAAAAGGAAAATTAAAAATCAGAATATGATCGAGTAAGAGGAGAAGTAGAACAAAATATATAAATGTAGAAGCTACAGCTACACAGGTCATATTTTTTCAATAAACCATTAAGGACAGATATATCAAACGGCAAAAATTAATATAGGAAAAGATAGTAAAAATGACATATAAAAATTAAATAACAACGAGCAAAAGAGAAAAAAGAACAAAAATTAATATAGAAAAAAAATAATACAATTTACACATAAAAAATAAATAACAACGAATAAAAGAGAAAAAGAAGAACAAATAAAAAAAAATAGATAAGAAATATTAAAAAGAAGTACAAAAAAGCTGAGAAAAATAATATAGGCAGATGGGTATATAAAATTAGTAAATTGGAAACAAATAGTAAAAATGACATGAAAAATGTAAAATAAAAAGTAAAAGAGATATTGTGCTCCAATCGACCCTCTGAAATATATTTAATAAAGCCAGCAGCTCTGCATTTGTTTCTTCAATTTAAAGTTTAGTGTTCTATGGAAGATCAAATCATTCAGAAATTTTTAGTTTGGGGTAAAAGAAAGAGAATTTGAAGAAAATGGTTGTTTAGAAACATAATGACTGATTTTTTCTCCATTATAAGCTGCCAGTTCTTTGGGTAGCAACTTATTCATTTCATCTTTAACGCTTGAATATCCAAAACTAACCTTTAATTTTCTAAAAACAAAGTTTTGATTGGATTCAAGACTCTCTCTCTCTCTCTCTCTCTCTCTTTCTCTCTCTTTCTCCCTTTCTCTCGCTTGGCTAAAGTGGACTCCCACTTTATCCGAATGAGCGTTACATATCCGAGCATGATAGTATATATCTACTGATTAGCCGGTACGTAACAGAAGCGAAGTCTAACAGTGCATTTTATTTCTCTTTATTCGAGGATGAGAATGATTGGCTAATCAATAATTGCAAAATTTCGGTAAACACGTGGATTCAATTTGAAGCCAAAACGTTGTAAACTAAATCATATAGCCTAAGCTAAAAAAAAACTCATTAAATATCGGAAAAAATCCCCGGTAGAAAAATCCGTGCCTTGCGACAAAAATTTTAAGGGCAGTAAAACGTAAATGCGTGATGGGAGATGCAAATTCGAGCTAACTACCAGAATAATTTGGCCTGAACACGTTGCGCTTATGATTTTGATTTACATTAATTTCGTATTTTTCAGCATAAAACATGATCAATATTTAAATTTTTCATGCATGCCACTCACAAAGTCCGACATGAATATTATAGTCACGGTTACGCTGATAATGCATACGTTTTTTTCCCCCTCGATTTTTTTTTAGCGAGTTCATAGATCTTAAATTCGTCTCGCGCCCTAATTTAGCACTCGCTGACCCTTAGTTTGGATTAATCGGATTCAGAAAATGAATTGACGAAATTCAGAAACGAGAGTTTGAAGGAAGTAAACATATAAAGCAAAAAAGAACAAGCTATATAAGAAGGACAACAAATTGAGACGATAACGCATAATATCATTGAATTACATCGAAAAAAGAAAAGATGTACAGTAAAACATGCGGATTCCAATAATAATAAAAGGTAATATCAAGAAACATTAATTAAACAATTATCAAAACAAATAATATAGACATACAAAGAAGAACATGCCAGATAAAGGCGTTAAAAATTTGACAAGAAAATGACAAAAAGAGTACAATGTTATATGGGGAAATCTTAATTAAGATTCAGAAATATTGAGTAATAAAACATTACAAAATAATATAGACACATTGCCTGATCGATTAAAAACTAAGACGATGATGGTAAATATTAGTAGCAGTTATCAGTATACAAGAATTACCGGGCAGTTGACAAAGTTGATAAACAACAATTTGGCGGAGATAGAAGACACAGGGTAAAGAAGAACAAGTCAAATAAGCATGCTGAAATTAAAAAAAAACTGAGATTATCAAAGAAAAACGAAAATTTAATTTGTATTAAAAAAAGGATTCAATAAAATATGTAAAACTAATAAATGTACGTAAGGAAACTCAAGAAACTGGGAAGAAAAAGCAAGAAACATTAGTCGATAAATTGACAAAAAATTATGTGGACATGCCAAATAGCAAGCATTTAACAAAGTAGTAGAAAATACTAAACAAAGCAGAACACGATAGATGAGAAAGCTAAAATTTCAGATGAAAACGCGAATTATTGAAGAAAAAAGGGAAAAGATATATAAAAACAATGGTCAATAAAATCTTATGAAAGGAAATTAACAAACTAAGAAGAGGAATCAGAAAACATTAATCGATTATCTAATTTCAAAAAATATGTGGATAATATGCATATTAGCGAATAGTTGATAAAATGTATAAACAAAGCAAAAAATAACAAGCTAGATAAAAACGCTAAAAGTCTGATAAACACACCCAGATTATTAAAGAAAAAAAGGAAATTAAAGTTATTAAAAAAAAATATGTAACAATAGAATATGCGGAACTCAATAAAAAGGTATTGAAGGACGTTTAAGACAATAAAAACAGAAATCAAGAAACATTAGTCGGTAAAATAAAATTAGCAAACAGCTGACAAAGTGGAGGTAGTAAGACCATAAAGCAAGAAATAATAAGCCATATAAGAATGCTACAAATCTAACAAGAAAACGCAGATTACTGAAGAAAAAAGTATACTAACTTAAATCGAAAAAAGAAAAAGGCGTGCAATAGAATATGCGAAACCTAATGATAAGAGGAAATATCAAGAAACACTAATTAATTAATTGTCAAAACAAATAATGTAGACATGCACAGCCTGACAAAGCTAATAAACAAGAATTTGAAGGACATAGAATATACAAAGCAAATAAGAACAGGCAAGATAAAGACACTGAAATTTTGAGTAAGCAAAGAATAATAAGCTAGATAAAACCGCCAAAAGTTTATTGACGAAAAATTAAAATGAAAATTAATAAAAATCAAAATATTACAATAGAACTTGTGGGGCCGAATAGAAAGTTATGAAAGGAAGTTTAAGAAAATAAAGAGAAAAATTTAATCCATAAAATAAAATTAGCAAACAGATGACAAAGCGGAGGTAGTAAAAAGCACAAAACAAGAAAGAACAAGACAGATAAGAACGCTACTGATTTAAGAAGAAAACGCCGACTACTGAAGAAAACCTCAACTGAAAAAAAAGAAAAAGGCGTACAATATAGAACATGCAAAACCTAATAATAAAAGAAAATTGCCTCACCTTTATAAGCAAAAGAGATATTAGGAATTGAATTTTTATTTTGTTAAGCTTTTTTTTTCTCAACTTTTGCCCCCGACTCTTCTTTTTTATTTTTCTTTTTTTTTCCTTTTCAACTTTTTTTTGCAGAAACCGCGTTTTTTAAACTTGTTTTTTTATATTTTTTTTTATTTCGTTTTATAATACTTTTATTAACTATCTGGTTTTTTTCTTTTTTTATTAATTTCCTTTCTTATTTGGTTTTAAAATGCTTTTGTTAACTTTCCGAACAATCTTTTGTTTTTTTTCTATTTGCTTTTCTTACATATTTCGTTTTATATTACTTTTATTAATTTTCCGAACAATTTTGTACGTTTTTTTCAATTTTTTCCCGTTTTTTTAATTTTTTCCATATAACGCATTTTTTTCTTCCCATTTTTGCCATCTCCGACCTCATAGCTGACCTCCTTCATCTTTTTTTCGCCGAAAACTGCGTTTCTCTAACTTTTTTTTTATTATTTCTTTTTCTTATTTCGTTTTATAATACTTTTATTAACTTTCCGAACAATTTTTTACGGTTTTTCAATTTTTTCACATTTTTTCGAAAAATGTTGGATGCCCGGAGAGGTGGGGGGTATAATCCCCCCCCCCCCCCCCATTGATGACCCCGTTTCACTGATGACCCCGTGAAACGGGGTCAGCTTGTCAGGTTTTCGATCCGAGGCTCCGTTGCAGAGTACGGGGGTCCAGTTTTCGTCCAGGATCCTCATTTTACCCCAGCTACATAACCTGAAAATTCTCTAGCTATACTGGAACACGCTTAATTAAAGGGGCGTTTCACATTATAACCATTTCAACTTTGATAAGCGTTTCAGTTTGATAAGCGTTTCATTTTTTTTTGACTTTACTCTCGCTAAAGAAGTTTCACTTAAAAAAAAAGTATTAATTAATTGTCAAAATAAATAATGTAGACATACAATGCCTGACAAAGCTAATAAACAAGATTTTTAAAGAAATAGAATATGCAAAGCAAATAAGAACAAGCCAGATAAGGACGCTTAAAATTTGAGAAGATAACGCAGATTATTCAAGAAAAAAGAAAAAATACTTATTTAAAAGATACGATATTTTATGAAAAAGACTTCAAGAAACTAGAAAGAGAAATCAGGAAACATTAATCGAGAAGCCACAAAAAATAATGTGGACAAAGTTTATAAACAAGAGTTTGAAGATAGTAGAAAACCCTAAGCAAGAAAGAACAAGCTAGATAAAAATGCTTGAAAAATGCACAAAAAAATAATACAATACACAAATGTACAATAGAATATGCTGAAAAACTAACCCAAAAAAACCTTATGAGAGAAAGTTAAGAAACTAAAAAGAAAAATCAAAAAGCATTAATCGATAGAATAATTTTAACAAAATTTGATATGAAAATTAACGAATGGTTGACAAAATTTGTAAATAAAGCCAGATAAAAACACTAAAAGTTTGAGAAATAAAGGCAGATTATCGGGAAAAATAGGTTACAATAGAATATGAGAATTCCAATAAAAACGTACGAAATGAAATTTAAGAAAGAGGAATTAAAAAACATTAATCGATAAAACGATCACAAATAATATGAAGATGCCTCTTAGCAAACAGTTAACAAAGTTTATGAGCAAGTATTTGGAGGCAATAAAAAACATAACTAACACTTTTAGAATAAAACGCAGACTATTGCAGAAAATCATCAAATTAAATGTAACCAAAAACCAAAAAGGGCGCAATAGAATATGCGTAGCCCAATAAAATGTTATGAACAAATTCAAGAAACTAAAAAAGAGAAATCAAGAAACACTAATCGATAAAACGACCCAAGAAACATTATCCAACAGGTGACAAAGTTACTAAAAAATCCTTTGGAGGTAGAAAAAACATTAAGCAAAAAATGTGCGCTAAAAATTGAGAAGGAAACGTAGTATTAAAAAAAATATATAACTAAACTAAATTAAAAAATTATGAAAGGACTCTCAAGAAAATAAAATGGAATCGGGAAAGATTAATCGCGAAAACAATAAAAAATAATGTGAAAATGCAATGCATAGAGCAAAAACTAGGACGAAATTATAATGGTCTATAAATGACTGAGCAATTGACAAAATTAATAAACAAGAGTATGGAGGAAGGAGGTAGTGAAATACACTTAGAAAAAAAGTATAAAAGAACGCTACAAAGTTGAGAAGAAAACGCAGATTACAAAGGAAAAAAGTTAAATCGTAATATAATAAATCATGCGAAACAAAGGCTGCAAAACACATTAAGCAAAGAAGGACAAGCCAATTAAGAACGCTAAAAATTGAAGAGGAACATGCATATTATTGAAGAAAAATAGGAAATTAAATTTAATAAAAAACAAAATTCGGTACAATGAATATGCGGTGCCCAATAAAATCTTCCGAAAGGAATTTTAAGAAAATATAAAGAGAAATCAGGAAACGTTAATCGATTAAACGAATTAAGGGCATGTAGGTATGCAAATTATCGAACAGTTTGACAGGGTTAATAAATATGGGTTTAGAAGTAGAAAAAACGTGATCGTTAAAAAATTGAGTAGAAAACACAGTGTTAAAGAAAAAGAAAACATTAAATCAAAAAGTATAAAATAAAGTAAGCGGAACTTAATAAAATATTATGAAAGCACTGTCAAGAAAATAAAAATTGAAATGGGAAAATATCAAATTAATGTGAATATGGAATGCATAGAGCAGAAACTAGGATGAAATTATATAATGGTATAGAAATGACTGAGCAGTTCACAAAGTTAATAAAGCATATTTTTATGAAAGAAAAAAATTATTCAACTAGATCGAAAAAGCAAATAGACAGGGAGCTGACTAATATGATACCAATTATTATTTATTTATTGTTTCCGTTACTAAGTTTGCAATGGTATTCAATCAGGAATTTCTTTGGGAAATCTGGCCTTAGCATAGCCTACATTCTCTCTGCCTCTAATAATCGAAACTCGACGGCTCTCTTATACGAAAAATATTAATATGCCACGAAAAGCGACTAATTTTCATACCCTTGAACGTCGCACGGACAAAAACTGGTGGAAAATTGTGCGAGCCTCATTAGAATATTTATGAAAGGGTAATACGAGCCAAAACAAAGATTGGCTGCCCTTTATGTGTGTCGCCCTTAAGGCTGTATAGTTGCATAATGAGCTTTGGTATTAATAAGTTTTGTTTTTTTGTTGCAGATCGGTAGGAAACGATGCCACATACTGGTAAGTTGTTTTTTAAAAAAATTATATAAAGGCTAGAATTAAGTGTACAAAAATTATATTATTATAGAGTCCCTCCTTAAAGGCTAAGGTTCTTTCGTTTTTTTCCCTAAAAAATGTCCTTCACATCAATAATTTTACAAATTTCGAACGCCGGACCGGAAAAAAAAGCAAAAAGCAACGAAATAAAACTAAAAAGTTAAAAAAGTGGAAGAGTAAGAAGAATGAAGAAACTAAGTCTGAAATCAATAAAGCGAAAGGGTGAAAAAAATAAAAAAGCATAAAAGTAAAAAAGTGGTAAAGGAATGTTTGTGGAAAAGGAAATCAAACAAAAGACCCGAAAAGCTAACATTTAGCAATAAGAAGAACTCTTGATAGTTAAAAAATACAATTGCAATTGTAAGACGAGGATGAAATTGTAGAAAACACAATATATCTCAGAATTTATCGAGAAAGAAGATAAAATTAAAGCAAAATGTAAAATTAATATTAATTAACATTAAAAAGTTAAAAAATATCGATAAAATACCAGAACGGCTCTAGGTTAGGGTGAAATACAAGAAATGTGACAATTAACAAAAGAAAAGAATGGGATTTTGCCCGAAAGGTGAAAAAATGCAACAAACTTAAAAAGTTAGGAAGGAAAAAGGTAAAAATTAAAGTAAAAAATAGGAAAAAAGCAGGAAAATAAACGTAAAAAATTAAAAAAGTGGAAGCTAATAAGGAGATAAATAAATAGATACCTATATATTTATGTGAAAATGTAAAAAAGTAGAACAAAGAAAATTAAATAGGTAAGAAGTAAAAAGATAAAAATTAAAGCAAAAAATAAGAAAAAAAAGCAAAAAGCAAGAAAATAAAAGTAGAGTTGAAAAAGTGGAAGAGCAAAAATGAAGAAAGTAAATCTGGAATAAAAAAGCGAAACGGTGAAAAATGAAAAGCATAAAAGTAAAGAAGTAGTAAAGGAATGTTTATGGAAAAAGAAATTGACCAAATATCAGAAAAGCTAGCATTTAGCAATAGGAAAAATTCATTTGCAATTGTAAGACAAAGGTGAAATTGTAGAAAACACAATATATCTCAGAATTTATCGAGAAAGAAGATAAAATTGAAGCAAAATGTAAAATCAATATTAATTAACATTAAGAAGTTAAAAAGATCGACAAAAGACCAAAACAGCTCTTGGTTAGAGTGAAAAACTGGAACTGTGACAGTTAACAAAAGAAAATAATGGGATTTTGCCAGAAAGGTGAAAAAATGCAACAAAATTAAATAGTTAGGAAGGAAAAAGGTAAAAAATTAAGCACATAAGAAAAAAGTAAGAAGATAGAAATAAAAAGTTAAAAAAGTTGTAACTAAGAAGTAGATAAATAAATAGATACATATTTATGTGAAAATGTAAAAAATTAGGAAACAAAAAATTAAGAAGTTAACAAGTAAAATGGTAAAAATTAAAGCAAAAAATAAGAAAAAAAAACAAAATGCAAGGAAGTAAAAAAGCTAAAAAAGTGGAGGACTAAAAATGAAGAAAGTAGGCCTGAAATAAAAAAGCGAAAAGGTCAAAACATAAAAAAGCATAAAAGTAAAAAGTAGAAAAAGAATGCTTGTGGAAAAGGAAATGGAACAAAAGACCAGAAAAGCTAACATTTAGCGATAAGAAAAACTCTTGATAGTTAAAAAATACAATTGCAATATTTGTAAGACGAAGATGAAATTGTAGAAAACACAATATATTTCAAAATTTATTTAAAAAATAGATGAAAAACGCAGCAAAAGTGTAAATCGAAGACAAAATGTAAAATTAATATTAATTAATATTAACAAGCTCTAAGAAATGGAATAAAAATCAGACGCGAGAAAAATATTAACTCCGACAGCTAACAAAAAAAAGGACGCAGTTGTAATCAAGATTGAAGAAGAAAGCGAGAATAAAAAATTAGCAAACTTTTGCCAGAAAGAAGATGAAAAAAATGCAGCTTAGAAGTAATTGGGCACAATTAATGTTCTGAGGAGTAAATAAATGCGTCAAGAAACGAACTTCAAATGTAATAAGTGTACTATAAAACAGTGATAAATAAGAGTTAAAAATCAAAAAATTAAAAAGTAAAAAATAGAAAAGTTAAAAAGTTAAACGGTGAAAGCGAAAATTAAAATATTATAAATAACCAAAAAATAAGGTAAAGAGTAAGAGTGAAAAAGGAAAAAAATTAAAAGTGAAAAGGAAAAGGTAAGAAGCAAAATAATAAAAATGTAAAAAGTAAAAATTATTGATAGTGTCAAATGAAATCGAATAAAAGATCTGAATAGCTAACGATTAGCGATGTGAAAAAACTCTTGACAGCCAACAAAATAAAATTGCAATTTTAAAGAACAGAAGAGGCAATCGTAGAAAACACAATATTTCGCAGAACTTATCAAGAAAGGATATAAAAACAAAACAATATGATAAATCGGAGACAAAATGTGAAATTAGTGTTAATTAACATTAAGAAGTTAAAGGAAATCAACGACAAACCAGAACGGCTCTCAGTCAGCATTAAAAATAGAAACTCTTGACAGTTAACGAAAGAAAATAACGTAATTGTGTTCAAGAATGGAATTTTGCCAGAAAGGTGAAAAAATGCAATAAATTAATGTTCAGAAGGATAAATAAAAGCGACAATAAATGAACCGTAAATGTAATAAATATACTAAAAAGCAGATAAATAAACACGTACATAAATAAGTGAAAATGTAAAGAAGTTAAAAGGTAAAACATACGAGTGTAAAAAAACAAAAGATTAAAAAGTTAAGAAGTAGCAATATAAAAATAAAAGTAAACATTTAAAAAAGTGGAAGAGCAAAGATGAAGAAAGTAAGTTTGAAATAAAAATGCGAAATGGAGAAAAAGTAAAAAAAGCATAAAGGTGAAGAGTATACTAAAGGAATGTTTGTGGAAACATAAATTGAACAAAAAACCAGAAAAGCTTACAGTTTACGATAAGAAAAACTCTTGATGGTTAAAAACATACAATTGCTATTGTAAGAGGAGGGGCAAATCGTGAAAAACATAATATTTCCTAGAATTTAATAAAAAAATAGATCAAAAGGTAAAATTTATTTTAATTAATATTAAGAAGCTCGAAGAAATCGAATAAAAGAATAGAAGCGAGAAAAATAGGAACTCCGACTGCCAAGATAAAAGGACATAATTGTAATTAAGAATGAAGAAGAAACTGAGAACAATTTCTGCAAACTTTTGCTGGAAAGAAGATGAAAAAATGTAATTTAGCGGTCAATCGGGAACAATTAATGTAATAAGTTGATTAATAAACGGATATATAAATAAGTAATAATATTAAAAAGTTGAAAAATGGAAAATATGAAAATAAAAAGTAAAAAAGGGAAAAAAAGTATTAAAAAATGGAAAAGTAAAAATAGGAGACAGCGAAAATCTAAGAAAGTAAAAAAGTTAAAAAGTATAAATGAATGTTAATACTGAAAAAAATCCACGAAAAGATCAGAAAGACTACACAAAATTTGTGGGAGAAGACGAGAGGAAATAATAGGAAACAAATATTTCCAAGAATTTTTCAAGGAAGAAGATGAAAAATCTAACAAAAAAGTAAATCAGAGGTAAAATGTAAAAATATTGTTAATGATTAAGAGCAAAAATATATCAAACAAAAGACCAAAAGAGCTATCAGTTTGCGAATAGAATAGAAACAAACGGTAAATAAAAAGAGAAACGTAATGCTGAATAAATTGTAGACAAATACATTATTTCCCAAAATCTTGTGAGAAAGCTGAAAAATGAAGCAACAGTATTCAGAGAAGTAAATAAAGGCGATAAGAAATGAATTATAAATTTAACAAGTATGTTAATAATAAACATCAAATATAATAAATGAAAGAATACATAAAAAGTAAAAAAATTGAAAAGTTAAAAGCAAAAAATATAAAATAGGTAAAAAGCGAAAAAGTGAAAAGTAATATAATTAAAACGTTGATTTTGAGCCTCAAAAATTAAGATTTTTGGGCGTGGCACTCGAAAAACCTTTCTGTCTCTGGCGGGCGAGCTTTGTCCTCTTTGATCTATCAGAAATTGGGGCAAACCTAGTTTCAATGAAAACAATTGTAGAATGTAAAGTTTTATGAATTAATTAATGGGGGAGTTTTTCATTGGTCAAGTTTCCTCTAATCGATTTTACCTGGTCAACCGTAAGGTGACTTGCAAAACGTTATAATTTCATTCATGTAAATTATTTCAAAGCTTGCTCTTATTAAATCATATAATAAAATATGCACAGTCATTGCTTTATTTATATTAGAAAAATATTAATATTTATTGTTTATATATAACAGTTTTTCGTAGATGCCAACGTAAACGTAAGAATGGGATTCCTCCTTGTATTAAAATCCTCGAGGCGTTTCATAACTATAGGGCGGCGATTAATGACACCTGCCGACTTTAATCGTATTTTCATGACATCAACCGTCCGGATGCGGGATTACGGTGCAATCGGGTAGCTGTACCATTTCTCTTTTAATATTCCCTTATATATAGTGTGTCCCATCAGCAGACAAAAACAAACCAAAGAAGTCTATAAATGAACAATTTTGACATTATGAGTTAGTTTTGACAGGTCCACGCCATTCTACGCAGACATTGACACAAATAAGTGAATCGCGTGAATGACGTGAAGCTGTCAAAAATGGACTGTTGTCCTAATCCAGCAGGCCTAAATTTGAAAACGTAAAATTTCAACTAGAATATTGTTCGTTCTCACACCCTTTTGTTATCTTGTGCTGATGGGACACCCTGTATATAAGGGCTACTCGATGCGAAAAAACTGACAATGTGGTAAAACAATAATTTTTCCATCAACAAAGGCATATTAGGGGACGCTGGGACATTTAGTCTCAGATCACAGAGGATCAACTGTTTTGCTGTCAATGATGTCATTACAAAATCCATCGATTTGATTCGCTTGAACAATAAAATAAATATCACACTCTTTTACACTGTTTTGGTATCTAGGCCTGGTTGATTACAAAAATTATTATTCTATCCCATTTTCAATCAATACAACAAACAACTGATATAATCGCTTGTTTTTAATGGCATCACTTCCGTTCCACAAGATACCATTGTCATACGTTGAATGCGACGTTTCGGTTTTTCCACCCATCATCACGTTCATTTCTTTTCTATTAGGCGGCACGTTTGACACTGATACTTTAGTATGGCACTTTTTATTCTGAATTCAATTAAATATGTCACCCTCGATATTTATAAAACTTTTGGCTCAATAACACCCATCATCAATGTTAACAGCTGATATAATTGCTGGTTATCATCATACATTAGAGTCTAGGTGGCTATGCAAATGGGGTTTTATGCAATTATGTTTGTAAAATAATAGGTTTGTTCTAGCATGAAATTTCGGACGGTTTGAAGCAAGCGGAGTTTGCGCATAACGATATAAGCGTCGCTTTTATTGCTATGCACAAACTCCGCTGGCTTCAAACCGTCCAAAATTTCATGCTAGAACAAACCTAATGTTTGTAACAATTTCGAATGCATTTTTTTAATTCTTAGGTCAAGCTGGCGTAAATCAACTAGGAGGCGTGTTCGTTAACGGGCGGCCCTTACCAGACTGCGTGAGGAGGCGGATAGTGGAGCTAGCCTTATTAGGAGTCCGGCCCTGCGATATATCGAGACAATTGCTGGTTTCTCACGGATGCGTCTCGAAAATATTGACGAGATTCTACGAGACCGGCAGTATTAGGCCTGGATCGATCGGTGGCTCGAAAACAAAGGTATTTTTTAATTCAATAAGTTATACTAAGAACGACTTAAGTAATTACGTGCCCACTATGACTCCTTTACTATAAGACTGACAGGTGACAGTTGACAAATATAAATCCCTGATCGTGTCTATCGTAGATATGACGTGGCTGTAAAATGACAGGTGACATTTTTCAGTCAAATAAATGGACGTAAAAATTTATATTTAAAATATTTCCTTGCTCCAGCAAATGCTGTTTGACCTATGTCACGTGATGGGACATTTCAATAGATTCAAAGTTGTCGGGATAACATCAGGATGAGTCAACAATTTAGTAGATCAAATTTTAAGATTAGGTAACTGGACCATTAGATGTCCAACGCTGACAGAGGCTGGAAACATAATTTGAATAACATAATTGAATTTTCAGTTTTTCAAAACATTTCTTTTAAAATGGGCGCTGTAATAATGACAAAGGAAGCTATTGACGTCTACCAGAAGTCGGTCACTGTATATTTCGTTCATTTCAATTGATGAGCATTTTACCTCGACCCTCCTCTGATATAGTGGTTTCTTGTCGTTGCTTGGCAACGGAAGTTAAATATAAAATGTGCACAGATTGAAATCCCTAAAATTAAAATATTAAATAAATAATGTTGTTTGACCTATGTCACCTACATAATTTAAATAATATAACTGAATCTTCGGTTTTTTTGGGAAAGTTCATTTACATATCAAACACTGTCAAATATTTCAAAAATAATGACAAGGGAAGCTATTGACGCACACCCAAAGCCGGTGACTGTAAATTTCGCCCACTTCAATTGATGATCATTTTACGTCGACCATCCTTCCATAATGTGGCTTCTTGTCGTTGCTTGGCAACAGAAGTTAAATATAAAATGCGCACAGATTGAAATCTCCGCAGTGAAAATATTAAGTAAATAATGCTGTTTGACTTATGCCACGTAGGACATTGCGATAGATTTAAAGTTTTCGGAATAACATTACAGGATGAGACAACAATTTGTCCAATGGTCCAAAAACATAATTTAAATAACATAATTGAATTTTCAGCTTTTCAAAGCAGATTCTTTTACAATGGGCCCTGTAATATGAAACATTTCAAAAATAAAGACAAAGGAAGCTATTGACGTCTACCAGAAGTCGGTCACTGTACAGGGTGTCCCACTGAAAAGTGACACATTTTGAATGCTTATATCTCGATATCTAAAAAAGATATCAAGGTGCGGTTTTCACTAATTGTCTTACAATTACCATAAGTTTTTTCTGCAATGTTGCCACATGTCAATATTTGTCACAAGACTGTAAGAAAAAAATGCTCTTTTTTGACATCATATTGCTGGTATATTTTAAATAGAACACCCTGTATATTTTACCTCGTTCGACGGCCTAACAGTTCCTCTTTTCAAAAATGTATAGTTTGTTTATATTAATTTTGCTTTTATACAGGGACCGTCAGATATTTGGACACAAATGGAACTTTCTTTTATGCTTCATTTGTCACAAAAATATATTCCTGATAAAAGTTGCTGCACGTTCCCAAACTCAAAAGGTAAATGCTAAAATTCAAATATCTCTATTCGTATACGGGGGAGATTCAATAATATGAAAATGGCTCAAGAGTAAAGTAGCCTTATTTCTTAAAATACAAAAAAATGTTATTTGGAAATGTTATTTGGAATTAAAAGAAGATGTTAAATACAAAGTCACAGCCACCTATTTTAAAAATTAAAAATCCTGATTTTTCCTATCATTTTTGAATGCTTATATCTCGAAATCTAAGAAAGATATTAAGGTGCGGTTTTCACTGATTGTCTTATAATTACCATAAGTTTTTATCTGCACTATTGCCACATATTAATATTTGTCAAAATATTGTGAGAACAAAATGCTCTTTTTGGCATCATATGTCTGGTATATTTTAAATGGATTTATGTGTTTACGCCATTGGATGGTCTAACAGTTTCCTTTCAAAAAAGTAGGGTTTGTTCAAAAGATAGTACATGTGTCAGACAATTTTAGATTTAGTACGAAATTACCCAAATACAGAAATAATTATATCGGATGAGGCAACTTTTCATTTGAATGGAAGAGTAAATAAGCACAATTGCCGTATTTGGGGGGAAAATAATCCCCGAGAGTTCTAATTTGAAAGGGACTCTCCAAAAGTGAATGTTTGGTGCGCAATATCTTCTACTAAAATTTACGCTCCATTTTTTTATGGAAAATACGGTTTTTGGTGCGAATTACAGACATGCCAGAGATTTTCTTCTTCCCGCAACTTCAGCAAAAAGGTACTATAGACCACATTCACTTTCAGGAAGACGGCGCATCTGCGCATTATTCTGTTGTTGCTAGAAATTTTCTAGATAGAGTGATACCAAATAGATGGATAGGCCGGGGAAGTCCATGCTTGGGCTCCATACTCTCCGGATTTGACGATTCTATGGGGTACATAAAGATCTCAACAAGAGATTCCTCAGGAAATGATGCTAAGTTCCTCACCAATTTTTTGTTTAGACTTTCTGAACGTCTTGAAGATAATGGCGGGCATATTCAGCAGCTGCTTTATGAGACATTTTGACGATTTCTCCTGTGTTAATTAAAAAGTTTATTAGAAAGTTAAGAAGATTTGTTTAAACCTAATTTTACAAATTTTTTTCCATATCTTGCGAGCATTATACACAATGAAGTACTGCAGTCATATTCTGATATTTTTAAATTATCTGTAATAATATGAGTAGCAGCAACGTTGTAAGAAACATTAACGACAACTAAGTAAACGGATGATGGTTTTAGCCATATGCCGTTTGCAAGGTTTATACAAATAACCCCTAGAAAACTAAAATAAATATGAACAAACTATTCATTTTTGAGAAGAGGAACTGTTAGACCATCCAACGAGATATAAATATACAGGCTGTTCCATTTAAAATATAGCAGCAATATGATGTGGAAAAAGAGCATTTTTTTCTTACAGTCTTGTGACAAATATTAAAATGTGGCAACATTGCAGAAAAAACTTATGGTAATTGTAAGACAATTCGTGAAAACCGCATCTTGTTTTTTAGATTTCGAGATTATTCAAAATGTGTCACTTTTCAGTGGGACACCCTGTATATTTGGTTCAATTCAATTGATGAGCATTTTACCTCGACACTCCTCTGATATTGTGGTTTCTTGTCGTTGCTTGGCAACAGAAGTTAAATATAAAATGCGCACAAATTGGAATCCCTAAAATTAAAATAATAAATAAATAATGTTGTCTGACCTATGTCACCTACATACTCGGTTTTTTAGGAAAGTTCATTTGCATATCAAACACTGTCAAATATTTGCTGGAAAACTATTGACGTACTACACCAGAAGCCGATAGCTGCATATTCGTTCCCTTCAATTGATGATTATTTTACCTTGACCGTCCTTTCATAATATGGCTTCTTGTCGTTGCTCGGCAACAGAAGTTAAATATAAAATGCGCATAGATTGAAATCTCCAAAATGAAAATATTAAGCAAATAATGCTGTTTGACCTAGGCCACATAGGACATTGCAATAGATTCAAAGTTGTCGGGATAACATCATTCGCCAATTACAGAATGAGCCAACAATTTAGTAAATCAAATTTTAAAATTAGATAACTGGTCCAATAGTCCAATGGTCCAAAAACATAATTTAAATAACATAATTGAATTTTCAGTTATTCAAAAAAGATTCTTTTACAATGGGCCCTGTAATATGAAACATTTCAAAAATAATGACAAAGGCAGCTAGCGAAAATTCTCGACAAAAATTGGGAGCCTTAAAAAATTTACATATTTTCGTTTTATTCGAAAACTATAAAAGTTAAGACAAAAACGTAAAGGGCGAAAATCGAGCATCTTATGAAAACATTTTCGGTGCCAAATCGTGTTTGGTCTTAACACATTCAGTTTTTGAGACATTTAGGAAAATATAACCTAAAAATAATGACAAAGGAAGCTATACCAGAAGTCTGAGAAGTCGGTCACTGTATATTTCGTTCAATTCAATTGATGAGCATTTTACGTCGACCCTTCTCTAATATTGCAATTTCTTGTCGTTGCTTGGCAACAGAAGTTATGTATAAAATGCGCACAGATTGGAATCCCTAAAACTAAAATATTAAATAAATAATGTTGCTTCACCTATGTCACCTACATAATTCGGTTTTTTAGGAAAGTTCATTTGCATATCAAACACTGTCAAATATTTGCTGGAAAACTATTGACGTACTACACCAGTAGCCGATAGCTGCATATTCGTTCACTTCAATTGATGATCATTTTACCTTGACCGTCCTTTCATAATGTGGCTTCTTATCGTTGCTCGGCAACAGAAGTTAAATATAAAATGCGCATAGATTGAAATCTCCTAAATGAAAATATTAAGCAAATAATGCTGTCTGGCCTATTGCTATACATCAGCGTTCTTACTGACATTGACACATTTAAAGCACTGACTATTTTCGCTGATGGACTTTCCGTGTGACCAACTTAATATTAAATTACTTATTGAAAAAATATTTTTAGTAAAATTTCAGCTCATGGCGACAGACAACTATAAATTGCGTCGGCAACATTATCAGTAGTTGGGAATATCGTTTCCTCCTCCTCTCAGGTACCGTCTCTATTGAAGTTGGTGACTATTGTGGCCAATTGGTCTCTATCCTGTGCTTGATGGATGAGCGTATTTCACGTATATTTCGGAGCCATGATTTCTTCTTCCTGCCTATACCCCGTTTTCCCTCGATTTTTCCTTCCAGCATTAGTTGAATCTGTTCATACTCTGCATGTCGCATTAGATGCCCTAGAAAAGCTGTTTTTCTTATTTTGATGTTGTTAATAAGATGTGGGCGTGTGTGTATTCTTCTTATGACTTCTTCATTTGTGGTCTTGCTTGTCCAACTTATCCGTAACATTCGACGGTACATCCACTTTTCAAAGGCGTTCAGTTTTTTCGTATCCTCTACTTTGATGGTCCAGGTCTCACTTCCATACAAAAGCTGGGACCATATATAACATTTCAGGGTTCTGAGTCTTGGCGCAACTGGGAGCTTCGGGTGACAAAGTATCTTACGCATATTCATGAATCCAGTTCTGGCAATTTCTTTACTGTGGTCCAATTGATTGTTGATCTCTCTGCCCAGAAAGGTATAGCTTTTTACATCCTTCAGGACAACGTTATTTAGGACCACATTAGCTCTGAGGACTTCTCGGGGGTCCCTATTGAATATCATAGTCTGGATTTTAGCTGTGTTTATTTCCAGGCCCATGTTTCTGCTTTCTGTTGTTAGAATGTCCATAAGGCTCTGCAGTAGTTCTTTAGTTTCAGCCAGCACTACAGTGTCGTCAGCGTATCGGATGTTGTTGATTACAATTCCATTGATCTTGGCACCCTCTTGTCGGCTGTTTAGTGATGATTGTATTACTCCTCTTTCAATTTCGACATACTTCGTGTTGCTGTTATTGGTTTTGATGCATCCTTCCTGGTTTCCATCCAGTCCTATATTTTTCATGACATGTATTAGTTTTTCATGCTGGATACGGTCGAATGCTTTTTTGTAATCCACAAAGCAAACATACAGCTTCCTCTGCACTTCCCTTCCAGGTATCTCTCTGCTATTAGTGTTAGACTTATAATTGCTTCCCGCGTTCCTGTTCCCTTTCTAAATCCGAACTGCGAGCGACTCAGGTAATCTTCGCATTTATTGTTTATTCGACTAAATATTATCTTCATAAATATTTTAAATATTTTAGCTGAGTAGCTCATCAGGCATATTGTCCGGTGATCTTCGCATTTCCGAGCTCTGCATTTCTCAGGTATGGCAATGAAGGTGGAGGTGAGCCAGTCTTTTGGGAGAGTTCCGGTTTCATATATTCGTTTTTAAATTGTTGTTAATCCTGTGATTGCTTCCTCGCTTAAATGTTTGAAGTTCTCTGCTGTAGTGAGATCTTCTCTCGCGGCTTTGTTGGTTGTAGGCCTGCTCCTTCTTTTATCATCTGGTGGAGTTCTCTGTCTTTATATTGACGCTGCAGATCTTCTATTTCATCGCATCTCTGCTCTAGCCATTTTTCTTTAGCAGTTGTGATGAGATTGTCAATTTTTTTATTGAGTTCCTTGAATCTTGCGGTATTCTTATTCCTTGATTTTCGTCTTTCATCCATTAGTTGTAGTATCTCATCAGTTATCCAGGGCAGGGTTTTCGATTCTTTTTGCCTGTTTTACTCACTGTTTGTTCTGCTGCTCCTATCACTGTATTTCTAAAGCTTGCCCATGTTTCCTCGATATCTTCATCTTTTGTGTTGTTATTTTGGTTTGGACAGTGCCATTTTATGTCTTTTAGTTTTAAGTCCACATTCTGTCTATACTGCTCTATGTTTGTTTGGTCAGCATTTATCCAGTCTATTCTAGGCTTCGGGTTTGGTTTCTGGATTTTTTTCAATTTAATTCTCAGGATAGCCACAGCTGGGTTCTGGTCCGAATCTATGTCGCAGCCGGGATATACTTTTGCACTGACTATGCCATTGCGGAACCTATTATTGATGGCGATGAAATCTATTTGGTTTCTTACAATGTTCTCATTATTGTCTTGAGGTGATTTCCATGTATATAGCCGTCTCTTTGGTAGTCTAAACCATGTGTTTGTTGGTGATTACAAGATTGTTTTTTGGCAGAATTGCATAAAGCGCCTTCCCCGGTCGTTACTGTCTCCTAGCCCGTAAGGGCCCACTATCTCTGTTCTACTCTGTCCGACCCCACTTTAGCGTTCCAGTCTCCCATGAAAATGTTGATATCAGTGACTTTTATATGCTTTTTAGCTTCCTCAATGTTGTTGTAAAAGTCTTCCAGTTCTTCATCAGGCCTTTCTGAGGTTGGGGCATATGCTTGTGTTATATTTAAGTCAAATGGTGTTCCACTCATTTTGAGGAGCAATACTCTATCATTTACTGGCAAGCGTGTCATTGCTGAAGTTATAATGATTCCTACGCCATTTTCAGCTGTTGTGACTCCGGAGTAGTACAAACGGTTCCCCTTTGTGGTATCAATATATCCTTCTACTTTCCATCTTGTTTCGCTCATCCCCAGTATGTCCCATTTCATTTGTTTAAATAATATAAATTCTTTAGTTTTCCATAATGTTTTTATTAAGTACATTAGTTAGGTTATGCAATATTTAATTTTACTAATTATTTGAGGAAAAAATGATATGAGGAATCTTTGCGACTACAAACAGCTCTGAATGTCGGCCTCCCGTGGCCCCGTTGCCAAGCATTGTTTGGAAGCGAAAATTTTCGAAAAAAATTGGGAGCTTTAAAAAATTGACATATTTTCGTTTTATTCGAAAACTATAAAAGTTAAGACAAAAATGTAAAGGGCGAAAATCGAGCATCTTATGAAGACATTTTCGGTGCCAAGTCGTGTTTGGCCTTAGCAGATTCAGTTTTTGAGATATTTAGGAAAATATAACCTCAAGTATTATCTCGACAACAAAGCGAGCATGTCAGAAACTTTGCGTAACATTTTGCTCTCTTCCTTTATCATTCAAATTGGTAATTATTTATTAGTTAAACATCTAATAAGAGAGATATTTGTTGCTAGTTAAGTTGTTGCGAAAAAATATACCAAGAGCATTGCTCTCGGGGTTAAACTCTACACTTGCCTATTTAATTTAAGGCTTCTTTAATAATGAAATTTCTCGATGTTTTTACGAATATCCGGGAAAAAGCCGAATGGAGTTGAATCCGGAGGCTTAGTAGGGCTCCTCTACCCGTCTATATGTCTGAAAAACTGGCTGTTGGGCAGTTTTTCATCAGGCGTGTTGAAAGGACACGACATATAATTTACGTATTTCGCCTCCTAAGTAACTTATTAACTAATTTATTTTATCCAGCACCCGACGACGGTCTAGGGTTGTTATCGTGACCATAAACGTCAATTTGAAAAGATAACAAATCGAAAAGACCGAGTCTAAGAACGTTTATACATTTCCGCAAGGCATGTCATCAACGCATCGCTGCCTTTCGTGCGACACAGTTAATTATTAGAAATTTGGGGCCGTTCGAGGACGACGCAAATAACCTGCGACCTGCCGATGATGGGCCCCGATAACGGCCCTTAGAGGGGTGGTAAACAGTGGACGGATTGGGTGTGTGTGTGTGTGTAACAAACACGATTTGTGCCGGTGTCGGCGTCCGGTAGTTGGCCCTGTTTTGTGTTGTCGTGTCCGTCCTCTTATCTCGTCCGACCGTTTATATTCGCCGTTTAAAGGGCTAGTCTACAGGGAATTACACGATAAAATGTCTCGTCGATCGTTTTTCACAACTACCATTGCCCCGACAAAAAGTTTTCAATTTTGAAATTTTTGATCTATTTGTCGTGGGCCAAGTCGATTGACTGTATTTAATGCCTGACGTAAATCCAGAGAGACGCTATATAGTATGTTTGCATTGAAAATGATGAGTTATGATTTTCGTTAGCTGCTTTCGTCGTCGTTATAAATTTCCATTAGACTCCTATATAGAAAAAGCGGCAACGAGGCTACAGAAGCTTTTTAAGCCTGTTCTACACTTCTTGTCCCAATAAGTTGGGTATTTGATATTGCGTATTAAGAAAAACACTTTTCTTTTGTTCCTTTGCATGAATTTTTATGCCAACCTATTAAATGAAGACATACAAATACAATGAAGGTAGCCGCACTTATTGGCATTGGGCATTACGCATTGGCACCACTGATTTCATGTAAAGCCCACCTCAGCCATTTGCATTTAATTCTGCTTAGCTTTGATTCCTTACGTTAAATAAATTTTACAAAGTGGTAAAGGCTTGACTACAATACTACGACCTTGGAGAATGAAGGAGCAGCTCGCCATTTTTTGGTGCCAAGCAACGGCGTTGGCAAACGATTTTTACATATACTGAATGTCTTTTTTAACCTTTTGATTCGTATTTACACCATGTTATGATGCCAATTGACTCACTCCGGCAATTTCGACACGTACCCATACCACAAAAGACACAAATAATGAAAACGTATCTTAGCATGGAATCATGATTAAAAAACCCTAACTGAAGGTAACTGGGCGAATATAATATCTAGAATTCAGTGAGCGAGATGCCTTAAATCACAAAGCTCTAATTTGGTTAAATTATCTGTTAGGTATTCAACGAGCCGCTTTTAAATGTGGCAATTGTAGGGTTTGCACGTTTTTAGCAACTTAGCAACATGCTACCTTGCGAAGGGCTTTAATTTGAAGCGCTAAGTGGGTAGATCGGTTTTAAACGTATGCTAATTATGACAAATCATCTGTAATTGCGATCACGCGTGCTAAAGTTTTTTCGCGAGCTGCGTCTGGTGCAATAATGCCAGGTGGACAGAGGCTAAAATGTTTAACATGTATCTACAACTCCCTAATTTCTTTACTTTTGCCTATCTGAACTGGGGAAATCATCTAGGTAATTTTTTGTCAGTCTACTGGCAACGCTGCGCAGACGAATATGGATCTAGATCATAGGAGATTAGTCTGTTGTAAAATATTCCATAGTAAAGATACCGTAAATATCGATTTTAAATTTCTATCCGCCATTTTAGATAATCAATATGTGCAAGACTCTTAACGCCATATGCTATTCCTAAGCAAAACGATAACTATGACGTCATATCCAAACTTTTGGAAGACGAGAGTCTCGCGACAGAAGTGATCTTGGCAGCCGTCAAGGTCAAGATGCCAATTCTAGACTCTCAGGTAAACGGCAACCAGTTATACATGACTACATTATTTTACTGCTCTTACCTCACGTGATCTACTTTCAAATCATTACCTTTATCGAATGTTCTGCGCAGGTGGTCGCGCAATTCAGTTGATGTATTGTTGACTTCATTCACTCTTCAGTTCTTTAAATTAGTTTTTGCTGGAGTTTTGCACCCGAAGGGAGCGAAGGGCAATGTTTGGTGTTTTACTTGACGCGTCACAAAATATCCCATGGATCTTTTGTGACGCTACACACAACTTGACTTTGACAGAGACGGGTAACTTAGAGCAGATCTAGCAGGGTAACTAATCAGCCTTCAGTTTACCGATGTCTTTGCGGTGCAATGAATTATCTGTAAGTGCTCTAGTGGTTCGGTGGTTAGATGCTGGACCTCTGATACGGCGGCCCGGGGTTCAATTTCTGTCGTTTTTTTATAAATTGTAAGATTGTGTTTGTAATGAGTATTCCTAGTTCCTATTCTCTGAGCTGCCGTAGCGAGCGAAGCGTGAAGTGAAATAATCAGTGAAATAGTGTTTGTTTATTTCACTGGAAATAATACATTGAGCTGATTAGTTATTGTGCTAGATCTAGCTTTAAGAAGCCGGGTAGCGAGATTTCAGATACTAGTGCACTTGTGAATGACAGACACGTGATTGGCTAGCTACGTGAGGTGAGCCATGTCTTCGCAATGCAACCAGTTGTTTGTAAGTCAGCAGATGGTCTAGGGGTTTGCATGGTTGGCCTTCAGTTTGGCGACCCGGGTTCAACTCCCGTCGGTTTTTTTTTTTTTAAGTAAACAGTTTTTTTCTTGATTTTTGGGTTTCTCTTGGGTTAGCTTGAGTTAGTTTTCTTGATCCTCGGAGCGAGCGGAAGGCCATATACCTGCCAACTGCAGGTCTTTAAACTGCATGCATTCACAAGTGCACTAGTATCTGAAATATCGCAGCTGGGTATCGATATGTACTCATAACCTTAAACAGTGTAAACAAGCTGGCAACCGGTCCTGCCGTCGAAGAACGAACACGTTGGAAACGGATTACAGAATTCGGCAGAGATAGGGGAGGCTTCTTGCTTAGAAAACATGTTCTAATCCTTCGGGGGGAGTCTGGAAAGTCGTGC
>MU183374.1:141939-170327 GCA_016904865.1 Pissodes strobi | reverse complement strand
GGCGCGTGATTGGCTAGCTACGTGAGGTGACGCATGTCTTCGCGATGCAACCAGTTGTTTGTAAGTCAGCAGACGGTCTAGGGGTCTGCATGGTTGGCATTCACTTCAAAACCCGTCGGTTTTGGTTTTCTTTTTTTTTCTCGACTTTTGCGTTTTTCTTCGGTATGGCTTGGATTCGCACTTGGTTAGTTGTCTTTTCTTGAGCTCCGGAGTGAGCGGAGGGCCATATACTTGCCAATTGCAGGTCTTTAAATCGCATGCATTCACAAGTGCACTACGAACTGAATTATCGCAGCCGGGTGTAGATATGTGCTCATAACCTTAAACAGCGTAAGCCGCAAACAACAAACTGACAACATTGTGAAGGGCCGAGACAATAGTCAAAGAATGTAGGAAATTAATGTAAGTCAATTATTTTGTTGCCAGATATACAAGATATAAAATAAAGTAACATTAAAAGAACAAAAAAATACAGCTTTATTTAGAACAAAAGCAGTTCATATGTATAAAACATCAAAATAATCAAAATTGCATGTTTTTCTACTATAAAACATAACAGCTAAGTTCAAACAGAGCTAGATGTGCGTTTATGACTTAAACATTAAAGGGTTTAAATCACAAATGAAAAACTGGCAACACTGTTAAGGGCCGAGATGGTAGTCAAAGAAAGTAAGAAATAAATGTAAGTCAATTATTTTGTTACAACATAAATAATCATATACATCATACAATATATAAAATAAAGAAACATTAAAAAGGCGAAAAAACAAGGCGTTAGAACAAAACTTGTTCATATATGTATAAAATATCAAAATAATGAAAATTCTGTGATTTTTTACTATAAAACATAAAAGCTAAGTATAGACGAAGTTGGTGTCTGCTTATAACTTAAATATTAGAGAATGTAAACCATAAAAAAGAAGCTGGCAACACTGTGAAGGGCCGAGACAGTTGTTAAAGAAAATACAAAAACGAACGTTGTCCAATAATTATTTTATTACGGTGTGAAGAATCAGATGCACGATACAAGATTAAAATAAAAAATAATTAAGATTATAAAATTGTATAAAATATCAAAATAACCGTAATTTTATGATCTTCTAGTATAAAAATGAAAAGATAAGTAGAGACGCAGTGGATGTGTGCTTATAACTTAAACTTTAAAGAGTTTAGACCGCAGACGACAAGCTGGCAACACTGTGAAGGGCCGAGCCGGTTTTCAAAGAAAGTACAAAAATGAATGTTGTCCGATTATTTTGTTTCAATATAAGTAATCATATACATGATACAAGATATCAAATAAAGAAACATTAAAAGAACAAACAAAAACAATTCCTATATATAAAGCAACAAAATAATCAAAATTCTATGATCTTTCACTATAAAACATCAAAGCTAGCTGGTGTGTTTATAACTGAAACTTTAGAGAGTGTAAACCGCAGACAACAGGCTGGCAACACCGTGAAGGGCCGACATAGAAATCAAAGAAAGTAGAACATGAACGCTGTACAAATTTTTTTTATGGTATGAAAAATCCTAATAAGTATACGTGACAGAAGATAAAAAGAAAATAAGGAAATGTTAAAAGAAAAAATAATTAGGGTTTTAGAATTATTGCATAAAATATGAAAATAACCAAAATTCCATGAATTTTGGAGGTTTTTATTTGAATAAATATTTCTAAAAATTGTTTATATATTTATATTTCTACAGGTAGATACATGGGCGCCGGCAGGGGGGGGGGGGGGGGTTAATTCAAGTTAGTAAATCGTTGTATTTTCTTTTCACAACAACGTCAATATTAGAGGTGTAAAGGAGGCTTAAGGGGACGAGGGGCCCATTCCTATATTCCCTTAGATTAGGTAAGATATTCCTAATATAAAATAACCTCATTGCCGCATTTACAACCGTTAATTATTATTTCAAGATAAACAAGAGCGAAAGTAATATTGGGTCGTTGCATTGATTCAGCAAACATCATAAGCACGAATCGAGTGGCAATAAGGTCTCTTTATACGGCTTTCGGCAAGTAGATTAATAAACGGCCGTGTTGATTAACGAGTTCGTTAAAGTACTTTTGCCACTTTATCTTTATAATATTCCTGTGTATTGATATTGATATTAGAGAGTTCGAATACTAATAGTTTGCTTCATCATAGGGAATTTTATCCTTTTATATACTTAAGGTTGGTAGTGTTGGTAACGTAACTTTGACGTATCATGGCCACGCGTCAGCATAAATTAAAGACAAATCCGGGAACATGGGGTTTTTATGAAAAGACAATGACGGATGGAATAAAAGCGCGATTTTCAAACATTTTTACATTCAAATTTGTTACCAACCTTGAAATGTTATAATATCTTCGTGAGATAAGCGCACTTGTTCGTTAACAAACAGGATTTTATATCGGACATGCCTGTATTATTATAATCAATTTAAATTAGTAGCTAAACAAGATTTCTGTTGGAGTGAATATTTCGATTTAAAGGGCTATCCCCATCTAGCCCTATTTAAATAACCATATCCTCTTCTAAATGTTCATGTACATTTACACTAAACCTCATATAGGTACATGTTATGTATCTACATGTATATTTATTTTTAGGTAAAAAGTGAAAGACGATATATTATTTATTAATATTATTATTTCGTTATACTTATAATGAATTAATATGTTCCGGTGGAGACAAATAATTTAAGTGTCCCGCTAATAATAATATTTCTCTATCTCGCAGATGCTTTAACATTGTAATTATGGAGAAAACAGCCTGATTTGAATTCCTGTTAATTTAGCACTAAATTTTATGTTATATTTGCAATAAATGCATTCCTTTTGTGTTAAATTAAAATATTATTATGCTGTCCACCTAGCGTGACAAATTCATAGATATTGATCGAATGGCAGGATGGAGATAACATAATCATGGCAAAAACCGCTTGTTTGCGTTTAAATGTTTAAGCAATATAATGGTTATTTATGCGACAAGTGTATAAAGTGGCCCATTGAATAAAAAAAGGGTACTTTACATGTGAGAAGTATACAAAATTTTTTCTACTGCCGAAAAATATATGAAAAAATAAAAATATTATTAAATTGCTTTACGCGCTGCACTAAATGTCAAAAAATATGTCAGATATACTTTACGCACTAGTAGATATATTTTTTCGAATTTTATAGAGTGCGTAAAGTGAGTAATTTACGCACGATAGTACAATTTTTTTAAATTCAATTAGCTCATACAGTTTTTGGCGTAGGCTCTCATTAAGTACCTAATCAACAGAAAATAAATAAATCAAACTTTTTCCATGTTCCCTCAAAAGTTCATTTTCTAGACATCTCCAAAGTCGAGAGGCATTTAAAGAGTTTTCCTCCTTTCGAATCGTCGTCTCGGCTTTTTCATTCCTCGCTACTTTTCAGCATTAGAACGATCCTTTCTTTAAAAAATATTCACGTTAAAGAGATATTAGGAATTAAGCTTTTATTTTTTTAAGCATTTTTTGTCAACTTTTGCCCACGGTTTCGACACTTTTTTTAATTTATTTTTCCTTTTTTTCCAACTTTTATTTTTATTTTATTTCCTTTTAATACTTTTATTAACTTTCCGAAAATTTATTTACGTTTTTTTAAATTTTTTCTCATTTTTCCAAATTTTTTTTTATTTTTGCCATCCCCGACCTTGTAGTTGAACTCCTTCGCCTTTTTCTCGCCGAGAATCGCGTTTCTCTAATTTTTTAAATTCATTTTTGTTTCTTATTTCGTTTTATAATACTTTTATTAGCTTTCCGAACAATTTTTTCTTTTTTTTATTATTTTTCGTTCCTTGTTTCGTTTTATAATACTTTTATTAACTTTCCAAATATTTTAGTTAGTAGTTTTTTAAAATTTTTCTCATTTTTCTCAAATTTTTTGTTATGTTTTTCTTCTCATTTTTGCCATCCCCGAACAAGTAGCTGAACTCCTTCTCATTCGCCTTTTTTCCGCCGAAAACCGCGTTTTTCTATTTTTTTTTATTACTTATTATTTTTTCTTATTTTCTTTTATACTGCTTTCATTAACTTTCCGAACAATTTTTTCTCATTTTTTCGCAAATTCCCCACGTGTCAAACCCCAAGTTTTCATTCGTATAGCCGTTTTCGGAAAAAAATTATTAACGTAAAAAGTACCCGAATGAGCGTTACGTGACGGCTCAGTTTCATTTACTACCCAGGAAAAAGCCTGCTGACAGCGCCTAAAAAAAGTGTTCTTTTCGAAAATTGTCAGTTTCTTATAAATCAAATAAAACTTTTGACCCCGGTTTCGACAATTTTTTTAGTTCTTTTTTTCCTTTTTTTTCGCCGGAAACTCCGTTTCTCTAACTTTTTTTTTATTTTTTGTTCTTTATGTCGTTTTATAATACTCTTATTAACTTTACGAGCAATTTTTCCTTTTCTTATTATTATTTTTTTTTCTAATTTGGTTTTATAACACTTTCTTATTTCGTTTTGTAAACTTTCCGAACATTTTTTACGTCTTTTTAATTTTTTTCCATTTTTTCAAAAATGCTTGTTTTTTTATTCATAAAGCATTTTTTTTTCTTCCCATTTTTGCCATCCTCGCCTTGTAGTTGAACTCCTTCGCCTTTTCTTTCGCCGAAAACAGCGTTTTTCTAACTTTTTTTTATTTTATTTTTTTCTTGTTTCGGTTTATAATACTTTTATTAACTTTCCGAACAGCTTTTTACTCTTTTTTCGATTCTTTCGAAAATGTTTGAGTATCCGGGGAGGTGGGGGTGGGGTATAAGTCCCCCCATCCACTGATGACCCCGGTAACCGAGGTCATTGCTTGTCAGATTTTCGATCCGAGGCTTCGTTGTAGAGATATCGGCAAAAAACGGGTTTTTACCCAAATCCCCTCTTAAATATGAGCCCCGGTCCCCCCATATTGTCAAAGGTCCCCCCATGAGACGCACCTACCACAAAAATTTCGACTCCGTAGCTCTTCTCGTTCTCCCGAAGTTAATTAGTTAGTTTTTTTTCTTCTCCCCCCTCTCCTGATCGAACGTACGAGATCCAGTTTTCGTCCAGGATCCTCATTTTACCCCGGCTACATGTCCTAAAAATGTCAACCCTCTAGCAATACTGGAACATGCTTAATTAAAGGGGCGTATCACTTTGATAAGCATTTTTATGACTTTCCCTCCCTAAAGAAGTTTGACTTCAAAAAAATTATAAAAAAAAATCTTTTTTGCGCATTGCGTATTTTGGATTTTAGCCCACTGTAATTTATTTTTCCTTTTTTCCAACTTTTATTTTTATTTTATTTCCTTTTAATACTTTTATTAACTTTCCGAACATTTTTTTACGTTTTTTTCAATGTTTTCTCTTTTTTCCAATTTTTTTTTTATTTTTGCCATCCCCGACCTTGTAGTTGAACTCCTTCGCCTTTTTCTCGCCGAAAACCGCCTAATTTTTTAAATTAATTTTTGTTTCTTATTTCGTTTTATAATACTTTTATTAGCTTTCCGAACAATTTTTTCTTTTTTTTATTATTTTTCGTTCCTTGTTTCGTTTTATAATACTTTTATTAACTTCCGAATATTTTTTTACGTTTTTTTAAATTTTTCTCATTTTTCTCAAATTTTTTGTTATTTTTTTCTTCTCATTTTTGCCATCCCCGAACTCGTAGCTCAACTCCTTCTCATTCGCCTTTTTTCCGCCGAAAACCGAGTTTCTCTAATTTTTTTTATTACTTATTATTTTTTCTTATTTTGTTTTATACTACTTTCATTAACTTTCCGAACAATTTTTTCTTATTTTTTCGCAAATTTTTGTATATCCGGGGATTGTTTAATTTTTTCTGCAGTTATCGTGTATCAAATCCAAATTTTAAAATATCGTACATGTGACGTAGTAACTCGAAAATGAGTAAAACAAATGACTGACGGCCGCTCCCCAAGTGTCAACATGTCAAACCCCAAGTTTTCATTCGTATAGCCGTTTTCGGAAAAAAATTATTAACGTAAAAAGTACCCGAATGAGCGTTACGTGACGGCTCAGTTTCATTTACTACCCAGGAAAAAGCCTGCTAACAGCGCCTAAAAAAAGTTTTCTTTTCGAAAATTGTCAGTTTCTTATAAAACAAATAAAACTTTTGACCCCGGTTTCGACAATTTTTTTAGTTCTTTTTTTCCTTGTTTTTCGCTGAAAACCGCGTTTCTCTAACTTTTTTTATAATTTTTTTTCTTTATTTTTATTTAACATTCTTATTAACTTAAACAATTTTTTCTTTTTTTTATTATTTTTTTTTCTTATTTGGTTTTATAATACTTTTTCTTATTTCGTTTTGTAATTCTTTTTTAACTTTCCGAACATTTTTTTACGTATTTTTCAATTTTTTGCCATTTTTTTCAAAAACGCATTTCCATTGCATTTCCCATTTTTGCGCTCCTCGACCTCGTAGCTGAACTCCTTCGCCTTTTTTTCGCCGAAAACAGCGTTTCTCTAACTTTTTTTTATTTTTTTTGCTTATTTCGGTTTATAATACTCTTATTAACTTTCCGAACAATTTTTTACCTTCTTTCAATTTTTTCCCATTTTTTCGAAAATTTTTGAGTAGCCAGGGAGGTGGGGGGTGGGGTATAATTCCCCTCATCCACTGATGACCCCGTTAACCAGATTTTCGATCCGACGTTCCGTTGTAGATATATCAGCAAAAAACGGAGTTTTACACATATGCCCCCTTAAATTAGAGCCCCGGTTCCCCCATATGGTCAAAGGTAGCCAACCCCCCCCCCCCCCCATGAGGCGCACCTATTATTAAAATTTCGACCCAGTATCTCTTCCCGTTCTCCCGAAGTTAATTATTTTAGTTTTTTCTTCTCCTTTCTCTCCTGACCGAACGTACAGATCCAGTTTTCGTCCAGGATCATCATTTTACATGTCCTGAAAATTTCCCCACTAGCTATACTGGAACATGCATAATTAAAGGGACGTTTCACTTTGATAAGCGTTTTTATGACTTTACTCTTCCTAAAGAAGTTTCACTTAAAAAAAATAAAAAAAAAATATTTTTTGCGCATGGCATATTTGGATTTTAACCCACTGCGTAGCTATCTGATCGCCTTCCAAGGAACCAATAGGCGTGCGGTCGACGTCACAAGTGCATTTTACCGAGATGCTCATTTCGCTGTTTCACTTTGTTGCATTACAAGAGGCGATACTAATGAAGAAGAGAGAATGATATTTGGTCGTAGATAGCAGCGTCTCGTTTGTTTGCGTTGGCCTATGCAGTGACTTGCAGGCGCAGTATGAAAGCAAAACAATAAAACTGGCTGAAAATTTATATGCTAGACTTATCGGCAGTGCTTTTTCTTATGAATTCAAAATGCACTATTTTTTTTGTTTAAACATTATAGTCACCCTACTTATAGCCGATTGCACCGAATTATTTAACACACGATTAAGCTAATATTTGATTAAATTCCGTCTAAACAGACCGAATTGAATCTAAAATTGGCTTAATCGGCCACTAATATGTTACAAGATATCAAAAAACGTGCCCATTGCTTTATGGCAAATATAATTTGACAGTTACAACTGGCACCCTTTGACGTTTAAGGCTATAATTACAGTCACCTGAACTTGAAGTCAGCTGTGCTATAATTAGCATTTGTACGACATTGACAGACGTTAAATTAGTCGCACATGAGATGTGTCAGTTTGGCAATCAACATGTCACCAGTGTTGCCATTTAGGGCGACATATCGCCAAAATGACGACTTTTTGCCTTGATCAAAGCGTGGCGACGATTTATTAAAATAATGGAATTTTTGACGACTTTTTCATATCAGGAAATTTTTAGTTATCAAATGGAATAATTAAAAGAATCAGTATAATATTATTATTAATACATACGCTTTATAACTCATTCCTGTCCTGTCCTGATTGTCTTATATCTGAACGCACCATGGTGTGCTTTGGACTGTTAAATTTCGGGACTTTCCCGAAGCACGACGCGCCGCGGCGCATAAAATATTTTCGTTTTCACGCAACAGCAATCCAACCTGTTATTGCTTATTGCAGCATTATACAATATTCATTTGCATCTTATCTTATTATTTTTATTTTTAATTAAGTGCTATCCTGCTACCTCTCTGTGTGAGTTACTGGTTACACTAAAATGAGTGATATTACGAAATACGAAAATATTGTTTAACTTTTATTTATTTATTTATTTTTTCAATATTAATAAAGTTAAGAAATAAAGCTTGTTTTGGTTTGTTCTTCAAAAAACGATACGAATGTACTTAATATTGACAGTTTACTGCCTTGAAAATATCAAAGAAGATATGACGACAAAATGACGACTTTTCATACCAGTCTGTGGCGACTTTTTACTTTGTTACTCTGGCAACACTGCATGTCACTTAGACAAGCTAAGACTACAGTGACTTTAAAGCTAAGACCAGAACAGTCTATCGTCTTCTTCAACTCAATGTTTACGGCCTTAGCTACCAAGACTATTTCTCCATTAGGTTAGGGTGATCGAATTTAAAAAAAAAAACGGGAGTCTGGTGAGCGTTATAATCCCTGTTGACGTATACGAAACATATTAGTTTTCTATTGGACAAATAAAAAAGTTAATTAGGCAATACAGAAGCATGAATGTTTTTGCGTCAAACTTTCCCTTTCTTATGTAAAGGTCCATATAGGACCATGCGGTTTCAAGGTTAGCGTTTAAATGAGACCATCAAAGTTGGTAAAAATATAGACTCCAAAGGAGCCCACCCATACCCACCATACCAAACTGATATTGTGATATTAAAAGAACATTTTTAGCGATTATTTCTGGTATAATCAACTGTCCGGTAATGATCCGACAACATCATGTAGTGCTCGTCGTTTAAAAGCGTAATGTTCGTGCATGCACCAACACTATCGCCGTCATGATCTATTGTCTACATTTTAGATAAATATTCACGTGGACAAACATCGGTATAACTACTAAATCAATCATCCAGTAATGGTAATTTCGAATTGTTTCTGTTGTCATCGTGGGATATTAAACTGTTTGCTCTATATGGACGCTTATTTACGCTGCCTTGTCATGGAAATGCCCAATCGAAATGTTGTCGGATTTTGATTAATAATAATTATTGTTGTTGCTTTTGTGGAGGTCAAAACGTAATTTGTCGGTAAATATATGTGTGTATATAGAATTACAAAAATGTTTTTTTTTTCAAAATCTACAAGTGCAAATATTAATAAGTATATAAGCGAATTTAACGTTAATCATAACCACTTCGGTTGATAGATGAACAACCGGAATGGCAGTGGTGAACGCAGAAACTCGCGTTGAGGCCATGAGCCATGACGATATTATCGGGAAACAGTTGTAAGATAATAAACGAGAAATTTTAGTACATGGAAAATTCGTCATATTACTTTTTGTACTTACCTATATATTAGAGTTCAATGCCAAAAGCGATTTATATAGGACGCTATATATAGCCATTCTGGATATACGTAGTTGCCATATTTACAATAAGGCATGAAAGTGACGATTTTTTTTACCAACGAAACATTCTGATTTGAAATAAAAGACAAAATATAAGTAATTTAGCTAAAAACCGTTTTTTTCAGCAAGTGGCTACCCCGACAGTGGTGAAGAAAATCCTCCGCTTCAAGCAAGAGAATCCCGGCATGTTCGCGTGGGAGATTCGGGAACAGCTGATCTCGCAACGGGTCTGCGAACCGCACAACATCCCGTCAGTCAGTTCGGTGAACAGGATTTTGAGGAACAGCGGCGTCTGGCCGGATCAGGACTTGATGCCGGGACACGCGAGGGCGCTTCACGGATCTGGTAATGTATTATCTGTATCTATATTTAATATTGAGGGTTTATGTAGAAAAAGTGAGCGAAAACGCGTCATTTCTTTATTATTCCTTTCAGATGCCATCATCAGGCCGGACTTCTACCCGAAACACGCCTCGACCTCCCTCAGCCCGTCGCTGCCCTATTTCTCGCCCGTCGAGCCTCCTTCTTCATACCCCCCAGCCACTCGACTTCCGTCCTTGCATCATCAACTTCACGTGATCACCACTAGCCCCAACGTCGCCAATCAGCCACCAAGTTCGTCGTGGTCCTGCTTCAACAGCTTGGTGATTCCGTACCAGCAACGCCTAGCGGAATATTCCCCGAACTCATGCGAGGAACCTAAAGAAACTAACGTGCCGGAAAGAGATGGCAAAGAAGAACCAAAGAGAAACCCGTATTCCATTGAAGAAATTTTGAAGAAGCCTAGCAAGCAGGCCAAGCCTTCTAGTCCTGTTAGTTGTATGAATTTTCATCAACCGGTCGGCGCCATAGTAAGTACGGAAGATTTTATTGGCTCTAACGAAGAAAGCGAAGAAGAAAAGGATGAAAAAATTGACGTAGAATAGTATATTCTATAGCGTGCCTGATGAGCTTAACCCAAAGACATTTTGAGCCACTATGAGAGTTGAATTTGAGGGCTTTAGAGCGTTCTTCATGCCATATAAACCAAAGTGAGGAAATAGTGTAATATATACCAAACGCGGAAAATGTACGCAACCAATTTGTAGATCGGGTGTGGCATAATTACCAGTACAGGAAACTATATGGGCTAAATTAGGAAAAAGTTGAAATTGCACAAATTTGCACGATATTGAATGACGAGCAAAAATGTCTTATTAAGTTTTTTCTTAATAATTTAGTTATCTATTTATTCAAGCACATTATGGAATCAAAAAGTCTAAATAGTCCATTAAGGTACAAATGAAACACAGAAAACAAGCTGTGAAATAGTTTAAATAACACATAGGAGAAGCCGCCAGAAAAAATTACACTAAAAAATGAGTGTGCTTATGGACCACACACCAGAAGTGAAACTCCATCCGCTCATGCGCACAAAACAGAATATTTATGCTACAAATAATACTAAGCATAATACGAACCTTTACAGTCCTACGCCACTATGGTATATTAGCCGCTGATCGGGATAAACAAGTGATTTTATTATTGTTTAATACCATAAAAAAGGGTGTGGTATCTTAATTAACCACTTTTAATGAACTGTATTACTATAGGGTAGTGAGAGGAATTGAAACATGTATTCGGTTTAATTTACTTTAATAATGCAGGTGTAAATTGCATTTGAATATTATAGATATAAATAAACAGCGTTTTCTATGTTAAATAGAAATTATATATGTACAATTCTTAGAATAATTGCAAGCATTCGTTCATTCAAGCACACAACTAATATTACAAAAGGTTTCTTAAAATTAGGAATATCTACTAAAAAGTCTTGATTGTTTGATTTAAAAATGAGTTTTCTATCTTTCTTATTTTAATACTTTTAGTTCTCCAACTTAGCAACTTTCACACAGCGTACCTTTGCACCTTGACTCTGCTTTGCCTGTCTTCAACGGGGAGATTTTACTTAGTTACTTTCCAAACTTAATTTATGTGTTTACGGAAACCATAAATCCAGCTTTCACCTTGCTTAAGGCCGTTTTACATGCTGCAAGACAACCCGCAATTCTCTTGCAGCAAGACGTTGCAAGAGCAAGACAATAGTTGCAACGTTTCTTGCACTTTGGTTTTACATGTCGCAATTCTCTTGCAATTGCGACTTGCTACCAACCTTTCAAATCAAATCCAAAACATAACCGAATTTTTAATCCAGAGTGCGCAAGGCATCAAACAAAGAAATTTGATTCATTTTATTTATACATAAAAAGTAACAATCAAATATAAAATATACAAACATCCATCAACTGTCAAGCGTGTCTAGCGACGCTATCGGGTTTTGGTGAGACTGATATTACTAGAATTTCCCCCAGACTTGCACTTGCAGATATATCGAGCAGAAGCGATAAGTTGCAAGTGCAAGAGACTTGCTACTTTGGATCAGCTGGGTCTCAACTGCGCATGCCTTCGGGCAATATCTCTTGCGTCTTGCATGGTCTTGCACAAACTCTTGCAGCATGTAAAACGGCCTTTACAAGAATTATTCGACCAGCAACGTTAATCCGCCATTTTACTTCTTCTTGACGAGAGATGCTACGATTCTGTAGTCTCACAATCGCGTTAAAACGCCCAAAGGAGGTCTTTGTCCAAGTTTGGACAAAGATAACTGAGGTACACCAGATATTTCGAATATCTGTGCAAACAAAACTAGAAAATGGCCTATTTGGCGCGAAATGACAGCGAACAGCAACTTAGCTGTTGCTCGAGTGAGTATTTTAATTGTACTGAAATATGATCTTTCTTAGAATTTCGGGAGGGACAATAACGCGGGAAAGCCACGCGTCGGTTTTTATCTTCTTTCTTTCTTTGACAGATTATTTTCACAATGCTGATTGAGACAAAAATATATTAAACTGAAAACGATTAAGATCGCTTTCCTTTACGATGGAAAGTTTGCTATATTGTAATCTATTATACCGACAGTACTGCTGTACAGGCTCGAACTAAGGGATCGTCCGTCCAGGTTTGGACTAAGGGGTTTTGAAGAGCTGGCATATGCTAATTTAAATGCACAAATTGGGTTGTACCCGAAGTGAAATAAATCTATTTTGTTTAATTACGGTTTTTTCATGCTGCATACATACAGGGTGTTATCACCAAACTATACGTTGAAAAACGATAGTTTCTACACGTGTTGGGGTGTTTCCCCAACAGCCGATTCTGATTGGTGGGTTAAGGTTACTTTAGAGTACTGTTAACTCTTAACGCATGGCCCTTCGCTCGCTCCGAGGCGCAATTAGACAATACTAACTGAAACTAGCCCAAATTTTCAGAAAGAAACAAGCATAACGTCAAAAAAATAAAGAAAACATGTATTGCCCCCGTACGCGAAACGTCCACATTCTAACCGCAGAATCTGACCACTAGACCATTTAGACCTACTAGAATAATCCGACTCGACTGTAGATAAAGTGAAAGTGACGTTAATCCACCAATCCGAAGCCATTTATATAGTATAGTGGCGTATGACTGTAAAGGATCTTAAAATACTAACGATAGCGGTGGATTTTACGATTTCTGTCCAGCTCTAAGCTGTAGCATTCTCTTGTTGTTTAGCTCTGCTTCCTCTATAAGATCGCTGCTGCATCAAACGGGATGTATCGACGAAGTCGAGCGCGCGGGGTTTCTCTCGATCTCTTTCTAGCACTTGGTCGGATATCGTGCTTAAAGCCATACTTCCGTCTGAGCTTCCTTTCGCCAAGGCGTTCGTGTAAAGCCGGATTCTCATGCAACCGAGATCCGACGATACGATGATCAGATAAAACTCCCTATTGGTCAGAATGTTCAGAATTTTTCAAATCATTGGACGTCGGATGTAGTTAAAATTATTTTAACTTTTGTCCGATACGTCTAACCTCACTTTTTGTTATATTTGTCAACATGAAATTGAAAGCTTCAGTGGCAAAAAGAATGTTTTATTTGTTTATATCCTGTCTGCGTCTGCTTTAAATTAGCAAATTAACCAAAAAAGTCACGAATTTTGGGTCCGGAATATTTATGCAAATCGAGCACAACAAAGTGCTTACCAATCGTACCATCTTATTAAAGGAAATGAGACTATAAAAGATCAAGATAAATATTTACACTATTTCAGGATGTCTAGCGAAAGGTTCCAAAATTTGCTTAATATTTTGAGCTCCAGCTTAACCCAGACCTATTGTATAAATACATGAACCAATTTTTACCAGTGAGAAGTTTGCATTTACATTAAGGTAATTTCTGTTTAGTATGAACGTTAAGATCATGGTTCATTTGTCCGTAAAAGCTTATTTTTGGATCCCTCCAACTCTGCGTTGCATATGAAACTATTCAGCATACTCCCTATGCTCTATTCAAAACTATTATATCAGATTAGTTTATAAATGAGAACGTAAAATGTCGAATTTCCTGTAAAATTCGAATATAAAAACTTTTTTGGCAATACAGCCAATAGAAATGAATATTTTAACCAATAGGAACACTGTCGAATCATCATATCATCGGGTATTGGATGCAGGAGAATTTACCCTAAGACGTTCATCAGCTTACTCTCCAGGCACAGCGTACCTAAAGGAGTTTCACTTCAAGAAAAACAGCAAATAAAATTACTTTTTGCCTGCTTACGCCTCCCCTAGTTACCTGCACTGACTTATGAGACATACGTTTTGTGGCAAAATCAACCAACATTCTATGTCAATAATATTTAAAAAATATTTTTAATTATGTAGGGTGGCTCAAAAACACTAGCGGGCATATTTTTAATAGTACTAATATTTATAATAGTAATATTTGTATATAGTAGTTCCGGTTCTCCGAGCCTCATATTTATTTAAATTATTTTCCTAATGTTAATCAATTCGTCAGCATTGCATTTTGTAAATATACTGAGCGAAATCAGGTGATATAGTTTTGTGTCATATTTAAAATAGTGTTCTCGGTTCCTTCTACTAATTAAGAACATCACAAAACGTTTGTATATATCAATAAAACAAAAGTACTGCTAAAAAAGATTGTTTTTATGCCTTCAGGAACATCAAGTCGGAAGCCAGCATTGCCAAATAATATCCTTTGGTGTATGTCGCTGTTAAGGCTGAAATATCAAAATGTAAAGAATAAAACGCTTATTATCGGGCGACAACTTTACTGTGGAACAACTGAAACGAAAACGATACAATTTAAATCTTAGCACTTAATTCTTATTGTCAAAATCGGTGTAAACGCCTGTAGCTTAACCTCAAACAAAACAATACATATCTACACTGACCGAACAATTAATAAATCAAATTGGATAACTACAAATACAAGATGGCAAGAACTATTATTTCATTCCGTAAACAATTACAATCGATATAAGTTGACAATAAGACAAAAGAAAAATTATTTAATAATTTTTTCACGCAGTTTTTTTTTTATTAAAAATAGAATTAAACGCCTGATTACAGAAAATAATCGATATAAAAGTAAATAAACGTAAAATTTTTTAAAAAATTATGTAAAACACTTAAAAAATCAATATTATTGTACATTGTGGCATGGTAAGGAATAGCCGCTGATTATGCGTGCAATATACAGCGTGTGCCTAAAATGTCTTTGCAAATGGGTAAATCAACCATTGTGTAAATAACCTACTTTTGGTGTATAGTTATTTTTTCATTGCGTGAAAATACAACTTATTATGCATCTATGCATAATAATCATATCTCATACGAAAAATCTTGATTAAGCTATTTTCCATACAGTTTAACTCTCTTCAATCGGTAACTTTAGCAAAATACATTTTACGCACACACAGAACAACCTAATGATCACCAAGTTTTGGCATTTAATTTGAAAAAATAGACGAAAGGCTTCAGAGAATTCAGAATATGGCATATTCAGAGTGAGAGGTACTTAATGATAAAGCTGTTGTGAGTACATATATATATTTTCAATCCTTCCGTCTTAGATCAGAATATTTAGGATAATCAAAATACAGTTTGCTGACGCTTTAAAACAACTTTTCAGGCCAATTTTAGCGGAATTAGAAACGTCTTCATTGTTCTTCCACAAGGAGAGCCGTCTGGGTTCGAGGTGGGAATGGCGCGATTCCTCACTCCTCACTCGTTCGGGTGCAAAGGAATGGTGTTTTTCGGGCCGAACGGACTCCGATATTTGATCCCCACCTCGTTGAAAATATCCACCGGGAATCCCAGATTGGCCAGGTATAGTTTGCCGTTGTTGAGGGAGTGAGGAAGAGGGAGGACTGGCAGCAGCGATATTTTAGGAAATATCCCTGGAAAAAATTATTATTATTATTATAGAGGTTTTAGACAGTAGGCGGAAAAACCGGTAGACTGTCATTAGTCCTTATGCTGGAAATGTTATTAAACTATTTCACGGCATATTATTAACATAATTATCCAGTCTGTTTTTAAAGATATTCACGACCTCATCAGAAAGCTGATTCCACTGTTGCACCACTCGATTTACAAAAAAAATCCTTCTAGAAAGTCTGTGACAAAGTTCAGTGGAGAGCTTCAGTGAATGTCCACGCAGATGAGGGTTAGTATTTCTGTGAAAGAAATCGATGTGGCATGTGTAATGAATATGCAGGATTTTGTATATTTCATTTAAGTACCCTCTATTCCTGCGTTCCTCCAGGGTTGTCAATTTGAGAGCTTTAAGTCGTTCTTCATAGGACAATCCCCTTAAAGATGGTGGAACTTTTGTTGCCCTTCTCTGGACACACTCAATCAGATCTATGTCTTTTCTGAAATACGGACAACAAACAACAACAGCATGCTCCAGCAGTGGTCTAATATAACTTTTGTAGGCTCGGAGGAACACTTCAGGGGACATTTCCCTAAAACAGCGTCGTAGATAGACTGTGAAGTTGGCCCGTTTCACAATTGCATATATGTGCTGGTCCCATTTTAGGTCATGTGACATATTCTAACTAACTAACTAACCCAAGTCGACCTGCTCAGTCACCCCTCCTAAGTTGTTATTGCCCATATGGTAGTCCAGCATAGGGTTGTTGTATCCAATGTGCAACACACAACATTAGCTGACATTAAGTTTCAACAGCCAGTCCCTCGTCCACCTATCCAATTTGGCAAGATCCTCAATCATGGCACCGTACTGGAATGTAGGGTCACACAATATTTTGGTACCATCGGCATACATGCTGGTCCTACAAGACATGTTCTAGGCAATATCTGAGACATAGATTATAAACAGAAGTGGGCCAAGCACAGAGCCCTGAGGAACTTCACTAACTACCCTGTGCTTGCCAGATAAGGTGCCATGTATTCTAACATGGTATGTCCGATTACACAAGTAGTCCCGAATCCACCGAAGTAGCCGGGCCCGTATACCACAATGTTCAAGCTTGTGAAGCAGTCTCTCAGGGCGAACCGTGTCAAACGCTTTTTCAAAGTCAAGGTATACGTCAATTGGATAATGCGTCTCAGATACCTTGGCCCAGTGTTCCAGGTTGGACAGGAGATTCGATGTAACTGATCTCTCCCGCAGAAAACCATGCTGATTGGACAGTCGATCACCATGATGAGTCATAAGAAATTCTGTCATTTCAGTAGCTATAATCTTTTCCATACCTTTGCAGGGAATTGAAGTTAAACTGATAGGCCTATAGTTTTCTGCTAAGTGTTTATCGCCTTTCTTATAAATCGGAATGACAATTGCATTTTTCCACGCTTCTGGGACTAAGCCGTTTGTAAATGATTCTGTCATTGTTCTTGCAAGGATTCCACTTATAGTCGCGCTACAGTTTTTTTAGCAATATTGGGGACACATCGTCAGGTCCTGGACTGGCAGTAGTGTTGTTGTGTCTTCGTGTATAAATACTCTGTCAAATTGATTGCTGAATATTTCCCCCACTCTTTGTGGTTCAGATTCAAGATGATTATCCGCATCTCTTAAGACAAAGTTTTGAATTTTATATTGAAGTGAGTGGTTTATATATTGGTAAAATCTTCTTGGGCCCTACTCGAGGAGACTACTCTCAAAAGTCGACCAAGCTTCTCTGTGTTTGGGCGATCTGGTTCAAATTCAAAAAGTAGCTTTATTGTCTGAAACAGAGAGTTATTGACAAAGCCCTACTTAATCTAGGTCAGTAAACCTTAAAATACTAAACAATTCAAAGTAAAACACAATTACAAAATAATAATAAAAAAATACATACATACATATGTTTGGTAATCAGGACTATTCAGGACAGAACATCATTAAAAAAATTCTTCTAGAGTATAATATGCCTTAGTAACTAATAATCCCTTTAAAAGTTTCTTAAATCTAATATATGAGTCTAGTTTTCTTATGCGAAGAGGAAGGTGATTGAACATTTTTTTACCTATATAAACAAAAGAACACCTCACCTGCTCTGAATGTGGGATGGGCAACTGAAGGATGTACTCAAGACGGGTTCCAAAAAAACTACCCCTCACAATGTCCCGCTTGTGTTTCTTGAAGACCACAGTTATTGTTTCGAGTATATACAAGCAACAAAGGGTCAAGATCTTATTTTGTACAAAGAGATGCCTACAAGACTCATGGCTCCTCACTCTAGAAAGGACCCTAACTGCTCTTTTTTGTAGTACAAACACAGTGTTAAAGAGATACTGAGCACATGAGCCCCAGAAACAAATTCCGTAAGATAGATGTGACTCCACAAGAGCATGATAGGCATTCTTTGCCATGTAAGAGTCTAGGTTCATAGAAATCACTCTAAGGGCATAGCAACCCGATGACACTCTGCTGCATACCCTAATTATGTGCTCCTGAAACTTGAGTCTGCAATCTATTGTGAGGCCCAGAAACTTGGTTGACTGTTCCGTCAAAACAGGCTCTTCATTGATTGCGATGGAAATCATGGAACATTTAAAGCTGTTTTTGAGGTATTGAAGCAAAGACGATTTGCATTGCACCATTCTTTAATCTTCAGTAAATCAGCATCCAGACACCTTCAGTTGATCAACATGATTTCCATGCCAAATGATGGTGGTGTCATCCGCAAACATAGTAAACTTTCCTCTTATGGGGAGCGAAGGGAGGTCATTAATGTAAAGGAGAAACAATAGTGGTCCCAAGACAGAACCTTGGGGAACACCTGTGATATTTTGCAGTTCTTCTGAGAATTGACCACCAAAAGTAACCTTTTGGAAGCGACCCGATAGATACGAGCTGAACCACCCCAAAGAAGTCCCTCTAAACCCATATCTCTCGAGCTTTCACAACAGTATTCTGTGATCTACACAGTCGAAAGCCTTGGATATATCACAGAACACTGCTGCAGCAACATCACCAGATTTGAGTGCATCATAAAGGAATTTGAGAAGATTAAAAATGGCATCACGCGTGCTCCTGGCTTCCCGAAACCCAAATTGATCAGAGATGAGAACGTTAAATCTATTCAAAACAGATACCATTCTCACCCTCACCAACCTCTCAACAATTTTAGACATGGTGGAGAGAAGAGCCATTGGTCGAAAATTGGAAGGACTGTTATAGTCCCCACCTTTGTGAATAGGAACAATAATTGCTTGTTTAAGGCAATCAGGAAATGTGTTTGTGGTGAATAAATCATCTACTGCATCTACAAATGCCTGAAGGGCATTGGCTGACAAAGCCGAGAACACCTATATAGAGAACCTATCCCATCCTGCCGAGGTTTTATTTTTAATTTTTTTATTACATCCCTCATCTCCAAAATATTAGTAGGATTAAGGAAAAAAGTCTCGTTCACACATACATATCTCATATTATAATCCTCGGCTTTATATCCACTAAAAATATTATTTGTTAACTCAGAAGCAATGCTACAGTAATATCAGTTTAGCATGTCCTTGTGCCTTCCCAATAGCTCACCGACAATATGCCATGATTCTTTGGATTTATTTGGAGACTCATCAATTCTTCTACGATAGTATCAACTTTTAGAAAAAGTAATCGTTCTTCTGTAAATCCTCCTATAATTATTGAAGTAAGGTCAAAAATGATTCATTGAACATAGCAAATTTTCGAATATGATGTAGGCTCTCATATTGTTCCCTGAAACTTTTAAACCTTTTGTGTACCATGGCTTAGTTTTTTTAGGTTTTTTCATAACAATTGGGAATGCTTTATTAAATTTATTGAACATAGCACAATGAAAATGTTCCAATTCATTCTCTGCACCCAGAACATTATCCCAATTAGTATCCTGGCAAAGAGTCCCAAACTTTATAAAATTGCTCCTAGTATAAAGTCTACCATATTTAGCCTTTGTTTTATTCCTAGATTTAAATAAGGTTATATTAAATTAGACATTCTCATGATCTGAGAGTCCCGCGTTTGATATTGGCAAATAATATTGGCACTACCCAAATTCGAACATACATAATCAATTAATGAGGATGAATGACCTGTAATTCGTGTTGGTTGCTCAACATGCATGTTCAAATTAAAAGACCTCAACAGATTGCACAAATGATATGGTGTTATTGTTGGACTGATTTAAAAAGTCTATGTTAAAATCCCCAGAAACAATAACATTAGCACTGACTGAAATATGTGGCATTAATGCATCCAATTTTTCCAAAAAAAAGATCACAATTTTCAGAGGGAGACCTGTAAATTGCCAAAATATACAAGTTCTTTTTTTTGCAATACGCTACTGAAAACTCAAAGACTCTTTCCTTAAGAAGGAAATCAAAATTTATTATTGGGAGGAAAGAATAACACGAAACAAATTCCTTATGCATCAATATACAAGAACTCGCTTTGAGAAAACCTTGACACAACAGTATAGTCTGCCAACCCCAGAGGCTCATCATTGTTTCAACCAATGTTCAGTAAGGATTACAACATCCGGAAACTCCAAAGACTCCATAAATAACTCTAATTCATTACCTTTGCTTCTAACAGACTGAACATTCAATAAGACTAAACTAATACAACCTCCGGTCGAACCCCGTCTAAAAATAAGATTTGCTACCTTCAACAGAAGTTCTTCACTTGAATTCTGTAGTTCCTTCACCTGAATATCCTTTTCGGCCATCAATTCATCGTATTTGTCAGCAACAGTGATTTTCAATTCAGAATTCGATTCAAAAGTACTTTGCTTTAGTTTGGGTTAGTTTGCATCCAATCCAATCTCTTATCAGGATCATTGTCCAAGAAATGTGCAGGTTTTGGAGCACAATACCTTTTGTTGTCCTAACTTTATATGCGATTTAAAGTCTCTCTCCATGCAACTCGAATGCAAAATATTACTACATCCAAGACATACAAAATAATTGTGCTTTTTCATGGCACAACATCTAAAGCTGAATTTATCCATTACAAATATGAGGTTGCTTAGTGAAAATTCCTTCGCCGCACGATTCAATAATAAAAAAAAAGTCGCTGTAAAACTATACCCTCAATACGCAAACATCCATGTAAAGACAAGCATCAAGCGAACTTTTCAACGCTAATATAACGGCTAGTTGCTAAAACTCTATATGGACTTTTACAAACAGTAGTGTTCTTTAGTGCATTGTGTGCCCGTAGGTCACAATTCTCACCAGTACCTCTGTATGTATGCCATGCTTTTCTTTTTTTTTATTTATCAATTTAACATGAGCTCTCGTAATCCACAGCTTTTTAAAGGTCTCTACCTGACGTTGAAGGGGTACATAAACATCTGTCATGTGGGCCACCACCCTAACAAAGTTATCATAGTAGGTTGTGCTGTTGTTTGGTTCCCATTGCTCAAGGAAACCATTTATGGTATCGTAGTCACCCTTCCAGTAGTTTTTGTGTCTGGTTGTCAAAGTAGGGCCAACTGGGCTGTGGCGACAACAGTATCGGTCTTACATATTGGTGGTGCAGCCGCAATACTTGTCACCAACTTCTCATCTGATACCAGAAACAAGTCAAGTAATGAGGGGACAGTACCCTCACGAAACTGAGTATTAAAGTTAATCAACTGATGCAGTCTTGATTCCTGATAGGCCAATAAAAATTCTTCAGCAGGACAATTAGTTCAGTAACTCTACCAGTGGACCAATCAATTTCAGGATAATTAAAATCAACATAAATTATTGTCGTGGTAAAAGAATTAATTAGCCTGTTTAGGATGTCCACAATCAAGTTGTTATCTTCAGACAAACATCCAGGAGGTCGGTAGACACATCCCACAAGCAGCCGGACAGCACCAAGCCTCACCACAGTCAGCCCAACACTAAATTCCTCTCGCCCTACACAGGAGACTTGATGGCCCTGAATAAAATTTTTGACATAGATACCCACTCGTCCACCTCTCTTTATTTGCCCGTGGTCATTTATGGTTGTGCGATCCTTTCTAAAAAATGTATAGTCATGTATACCAATTAGAGAGTCTGGTATGTTTGCATTCAACCATGTTTCAGTAACAAAAATTAAATCTGGCTTTTTATCTTGAACTTCAATGACAAGTTCATCAAATCTAGAAATAATAGAGCATAAATTGGTACATAACATATATACAGAGGAGTAGGTTTGGGCATTTAGTTATTTTAAGCGGTTACTACTAAGGTCATGTGCCCCAGAAGGTCTAACCTTAATTATTTTTGGTAAACCACTGAGGTATTTAATGTTAAGGTTATTTTCTCCCTGGTTAACTCTTTCCTGCATTTCTGTTAATAGTTTTTGGAGATACCTAACTACGCTGCAAGCTTGTTTAGTTATGCGCTCTCTTTAGGTAGATTATTTTTATTATGAAGCACTTTACGAGCTTCTTCCTTTGAGGGAAAAATCACCTTGATTGGCCTTCTTTTCTCTGGATTGTAGATTCCCACCGGGACAACTTTAAGGTTATTTTTGGCAGTATCTCTGTTGACATAATCCAGCACTCTCCCAGCTACCCTCAAGTCATTTGCTTTTCTTTCGTCAATACTGTTGCTCTTGTATTCTTCAGCCCCAAATATAAGAATATTTAATGCTCTTACCTCCCTTTCTTGCAGTTCGATCAGTGTAGGTTCCACTCCCTCCGACTGCTAATTTCCAGAGGTATATGGTTTCCTCATTTAGGTTGGAAACGATATCGGTATAGCTTGGAGCACTAGAGGAAGAGTTTTTTTAGATCTTGAAGGTCTCTTTGCATTTTTACTAGTTCTGTTTTGATATCAGCTATGTTTGATACCTTGTTGGCCAGGTTCGTTTCAGATCCTTGATCTCTGTCTCAATCTGTGGTATTTTTCTGTTAAGCGTAGGCAGAAGCTTTATTGCTTCACTGCAGGCGTCGCAAAAAAAAGAACGTTGACCTATTTGCCAGCAGAACTGCTCGGATTTCCGTGGATGTTATTTTTGAATAATTTCTGCATATTACATTTTTACAACAGTCACAGGGACAACCGAAAACCTCATTATCTCGACACTTTTCCTTAGATGAACAGACACTTTTACATTTATAACGTTCCATCGACATTATGATTGTTAGGTTAGATCCGTAATATTTGTGTTTAATAGTGCAATAGTAGTGCTAAGGGTTTGAATTATTCATAAACTGGTTAGGTATGTTTTTCAGATATTTAAATAGTTTTATCAGTTTAATTAGATTAGATTTTTCACAAAATTGCACACACGAATTTCCGACACTTGTTTGCCGTTACGGTAATCTCACTGGAATATGTTCATATAAAATATATAAAAATTGTATTAGTGATGACACAAGGAACCCTCTAAGAATATATATTCATTTCGCAAAAGACAGCTATCGCTGACGGTTCCTGAGAAACAAGCAGACATAATTATAGTTAATTACTACACTACAAAGTCTCATTCTCACCTGGTGTGCCACAAGATGGCGGATCCAGCGCCAAAACGGGGGCTTTGTTCTTGTTCACCCACTCGGCCAGAGCGGGATAGCTTTTGGGCGATTCCGTGTCTTCGGAGAGAGCGCATATAATCAGATCGGTGTTCGCCGGCAACTCGGGAACGATCGTAATCGTCCGGTTCCTGGTCAGCATGTACAGGGACAGTTCTTTCTTGATGGCCGCGGCTTCCAGCGACACGCAGTAGACGATCGTCCGGACACCGTGCGATGCCAACTGACGGGCCGTATTAATGCCAGCCGCGCCCTGCCTATCAAGATTATATGTCTTAATGAAGGGTAAAAGTTTGAATTAAAAATTAACTTACTTATGGGGCCCACAAAACACGACAACCGTGGGCAGCTGATGCATGTTGTTCGGGTTTAATCGGTGTCCTCCGCCGATCAGTTGAATCGCAATTTCGGCTGCTGCGGTGCCAAATAGCTCTACTCGTTTCTCCCAGGAAAGACCTGCTTTTTCTGCCGCTTCGAAGAGCTTTTTGCGGAGATTCCTTGACGAAGCAGAAAATAAGAATCACCAGAAAGCAATCGATTTTGTAGGGGCTTCTTTGAATAGACAAAATCAGTTATACCGCAATATTTCAGCCTTTAAAATGTCTATACTATATTAAAACAGGCCCGAGAATTATCTAGAAGATGACTTCAGTAAAGCTTTTGATTTGGTTCACTGCGAATTATTGCAATGACAATCTAAAGTTGAATACTTTAAACATATTCAAAATATAGAACAAATAGAAATCAAAGGATAATAATAACTGAATTACAAGATCTTACATCAAGCCCTATAATAACCTGAGGAGAAGATATATTAATTCTTGAAATAAGCTAACTTCATGCTACGTCAAAGCAACAAAACCGTTATCTTATACAGAACTTACTTTGAAATACAGGGGATAACTAGTCCATCATCTGTCACATATTCGCTGAAATCTTGCTTTGGCACAATAATTTGACGTGTCGATGTGGGCTGGGTGGCAATCACGTTTTCGTCGTGTCTAAAAATCATCAGAAATGTTTCCTGCTTAGCCTCGATTACATGACGCAAATTCAAGTAACTGACTTAATTTTACTTATTTATTTATTTATGATCAAAGCCAAATGTACATAATTCGTTTCGAATACAAGTCATTAGGACATTGAAAAGGTATCTTATAATTAAACATGAGGATATGAGAGAGAGATTAGTTCGAGGTTTGACAGCAATCGCCCATGCAAGACAACTTCAACATGACTTACCTGGAGTTTTAAGGCAATGCAGTCTGAAATTAGAGCAAGAACACAGTTGCAACTACAAGGAAGCATCATGTATTACAGTTAACATTTATTTATTTATTTATTGACGGCAGTGACACTTTTTAAAAATGAAACAAAAGTATAAGCAAGCCTAAATCTAACATGCGTCTAGGCAGCCCCTGATAGATTAATTTAATGTAGACTGTAGTAGGGCATTTTCCAGGCATGTAGAATAATTAGCCTTTGAAGGGTTTCAAAGGGAATAGCTGAGTCAAACAGCTCTAGGTTTGTACCGATTTTATTAACAATTTGATTTGTATTTATATAAAAAAAATCGTAATCTAAATACTATAAAACATATGTACATGTATACAATAATGATGATATGTTATTATTTAATTGTTACACACGGTGGCCTCCTTCGTTGTGTGATTTGCTGCGGGGCATTTTTCTGGGTCGACGTACAGCTAGGAGGCGGTCTCAGCAGACCTAATACGTCATGCTCGTTCGAAATTATTACGTTTATTTTTGTTGGAGAATAATTATACAGGGCGGCAAAAAATGGCTAATGGAGATTAGACATTCTGGCGGTCGGGACTGTGATGGTTCCGCAAGAGCGTGTAGGTTCGAGAATGCTGCTGATTGTGAAATGGGGATTGTTATTGCCAATTGCGGTTGGCTGGATCGTTCTAGATGTGGAAGGTGTCTGATTCTATACGCCGATCAACCTCTTCTCTATTTCGAGTAATTGACTTGTGGTGATATTTTTGTCTTTTTGTAATACCATAGTCCACTGATAATTGCAGCTAATACTGCTACTACAGAAATCGTGGTGCTGCTAATTACTGTATTATTGAGTGAACTCCATCTGGTCTCTGTCAGTTCATGATCGATTTCTACTTCTTCCCCCATGAGGGTGTTCAGGCTTCCAGAAGCCGTGATTACTGGTTCCTTATCTGAGCTTAAATGGATCTTAGCAGAGCGAGGTCATGTAGTTAGGTTTACCCTGGCAGGTTTAAACAGAGTTTTACGTACTGATAGAGCCTCGCTTCTTTGTGGAGCTAAATATGTCTTTGTTCGTTTTTACAAAACAGTTTTGGGAAACTCAATAATTCCTGTATAGTTTAATGTGATTTCATCTCTTATTCCGTCGCATATAACTGCAACCGTTGTTTTTGATGGCGAGATAAATAACCAAGCATTGGGTAGTATAAGTTGCTTCCAAATCAGGGATTGCAGCCGGTTTTCTTGAGTGTCGCATGTTGTGTCTTCTGTTCGTTGATATATTTCATCAAGCACACAATGCGGACTATTTTCGATGCTTCGTGTTGTTGCTGGAGCACAAACATATACATCGTGGTCTATCGTGATGCAGTCATGGAAATCTTGTTCGCTGATTTCAAAATAGAGCTGTCTGTTGTAGCTTATAGCAAATTTTTAGTTAGGTACATCAAAATTCATAATGGGTTACACCTTATCGATTTTGCTTCAACTTGCAACATGATCGTGAAGACCACCCAATTTCAAAGGAAAAATATATATAAAGAACTACTATATGAGTAACTCGGAATCAGATAGACCATGGGTTGATAGACGGCCGACATTCTAGCAGCACCATTGCTGCTCGAAGTATGAGAGGAGCAGACAGCGACTCTGACCATATATTAGTTAGGGCTAAACTAAGAACGAGGCTGTCTACACAAGCAAAGGAGAAACCCACAAAGATCGCGAGATGGAATTCGGATAGGCTGCAAGATTTGGAAGTTTAGGCACGGTCCCAACTAGCCATCAGTAACAAACTTCAAGCACTAGAAGAAATGGAGACCACAGAGGTAGAGCATGAATGGCAAGCAGCAAAATAGTCATAATGGAGGCGGCAGAAGAACGTGTGGGGAGAAAGAACAAGAGCACGAGTAGAAAGTGGTATGCCATGGAATGTGAGGACATATTAAACCAAGCGAATGGAATATCTATCAAACCCAACAGACCAAACTAAGGAAAATTTTAATAGAAAGAGAGCGGAAGCAAGAAGAACCTTAAGAGTAAAGAAAAGAACATACCTAACCAAACAGATTGAGAGGATGGAAATAGCGAACAGACAAAACCAGTGCAGAAAGTTTTACAAAAAGGTTAAACTACAGAGAAGAGGAACAAACATGAAAACAGTTGGTTTTGTGAAAAAGGAAACAGGAGAATTACTTACAGAGGAGCAAGACATCATCAGAAGATGGAAAGAATATTTTTAAAATTGGTTTAATACACGCAACGAAGAAAATGAAGAAGTGGCGGAGCATCAAACAGCGGAACTAAAAATCAATATAATAACACTCGAAGAGGTCAAAGAAGCAATAAAAGCGCTGAAAAGTGGAAAAGCTCCAGGAAATGATGGCATTGAAGCGGAACTAATAAAAAAAGGGTGGGCCTGAACTACATGCCAAAATACACCAAATTACAAAAATGAATGAGAGAAGATGCCGGCTGAGTGAAGCGGGAGCATGATTTTCCCAGTGCATAAGAAAGGAGTTAATGAATCATGTAAAAGTTATAGAGGTATTTCACTAATTAATGTCGCGTACAAAATATTATCCATCATAGTATTGAAAAGATTAACACCATTCACAGAAGAAATACTGGGAGACTACCAGACCTGGCAGATCAACCATTGATCAGATATTGACCATTAGACAGATAGGTCCTCGAGAAATATTGGAAGTTTAACCAAGAGGTGCACCAGATTTTCGTAGATTTTCAACAGGCCTATGATTCCATCAACCGGAAAGTGCTATGGTCAGCAATGACCGAAATGGGTATCCCAAAGAAATTGATGTCAGCTCAGAAACATTTAATCTTAATTCCGGCTTAAGACAGGGAGACCCACTATCCCCCCTGCTATTCAACCTAGCTTTAGAATATTCAATGCGAAAAGTTGAAGCAGACTTGAACACAAGCATTTCGGCACGAGGATCGAAGATTGTTCTGGCATTCGCTGACGACGTCGATGCCATAGCTCAGTCAACGCGAGATGAATGTGGAATTTTCTGTCGTTTTGAGGAAGCTGCACTGCAAACGGGCCTCGTAAGTCAACGAGGACAAGACTAAATATAAGGTAATGTCAAGAAATACCAGAAATAGGGTCAGGCAGATTAACGACCACAACTTTGAAGTTGTAAAGGAATTCAAGTACCTAAGAGCGATAATTACCCAGGATAACCGTGTTGAGAAAGATGTGGCAGCCAGAATAGTCACAGCAAACAGGATCTTTTACTCCATTCAACACTTAATAAAATCTAAGCTTCTCTCCAGGAATACTAAGATTCGCATTTACAAAACCATAATCCGCCCTGTGGTGACATATACATATGGAAGCGAGACTTGGACTCTTAACCAAAAAGAAATGAATAAACTGCTGGTATGGGAACGTAAGATTCTAGGCGCCATTTACGGCCCTTGTAAGCATGCTAGCATGCAAGAATGGAGGCGTCGACATAATCATGAACTCCAACAACTATTTTGGAAAGAGCCTTATTAAGCATATTGTCGCGAGTGTTCGTGATGACAGTTCTTTTAATTTTTTCTTAATGCCTCCACCAATCTGTCATCATACGTTTGAATCGCGATGCCACGCCTTACTCAGCGTGCAGGGGTATAACTCCGATGGTAGTACGGGATTCTTTACGTAAGGTGAGAAACGAAGATAAAGAAAGCACTTAAAAAAACAATAAAGTATATTAGATAAACTTAATGAGAAAAGATTAACAATGTGTATTGGTCAAAGACTTAACGATAGAGTTTTAACAGCGTTAAATTAA